>VYZW01059174.1:2258-13486 GCA_013401315.1 Balaeniceps rex | reverse complement strand
TGAAAAGTTAGAGCTGCATTCTGACTTGCAATATGACAGTCTCCCATGAAAAAGAACTTAGAAATGAGATAAAATCTGCAACTCAAGCCACCTTCTTTTTTCCTCCAGAGTTACACAGTCTTCTGATTGAGTTAACAGAAGCCAGATTTGGTCTAAATTATTTATTTCCACATGTATATTTTTCCTTGATATGACTTTCTTAAACAAATTAATTCAGGTTAGCTTTATAAAATGCTCATATTAAGAATATCTTAGGTGCTAAATTATATTTATAAAATTTTCTACTATATTATTGGGTCGGGTTGTGAACAGCAACTGCAGGTATAAGAGCTATGTAATGCATCATACATTAAAGGTCTGACAATCAACACCTTCATGTTATTACAGTTAACTAGCACAATGGTTGATCAAATCTGCAAACCTCACCTGGCTCTTTTCCGAAAGTCTGCTTTACTTACAGTGGTGCAACAGAATAAGCACAAGCAGGTCTGCCATTCTTTGAGGAGGAACACATTACACCCTTTTGAACATTCAGTATATTACAACAGTGAAAACAATGGGTGATAGTAGTCTTTCACTGGGTTTCTTAATAGTAATATTTTTTTAACTCGTAAATGTTTGTTACAATGCTCAAACATGGTAATTATGTTGCAAGATTAAAACTTTATTTAAGGAATTGTAACGAGGATGTGTACAATGTACAGGCATTTATATTCTGTCAAAAATAAAACCATCTTTGATGTGTTGGATTGGAAAACAAGTTTCTGAAATATCACCAGAAACAAGAGAAGTTCTTATTTCAGTCAACATTTCAAGAACTGAAAAAACTTAGAGAAAGATTGATATCAAAAGAGGTACACAGGGGAGGAATTTGTCAGTTCTCTCCATCTTTGCTCATTAGGCTCTAATTTCCTTAGACCCCCACGTTTAAGTGACATGCTCAGTTGCTCACATAAGCAATACATATGTCTCATCTATAATCCCCTAGCAGGTATCTACACCTCCAATAAATAATACCATAATGATGAAAGTCTACCATGAAAACAAGCTCTTAATGTAGGTGTTGATTCTGAGGAGTCTAGAGAAGTGTCAGTGAAGCACCAAAAAAGCAGGAATCTGTATCTGTGGATGCTTCCTGAACTACAGCATTTCAGATCTTACCCTACACAGTGACAACTACCCGCCACCATTCTGAAGTAAAAGGCTGCAGATCTACAGTTCCTCCTTCTCAGCACTTCCTTAAGAAGAAAACTTTTTGTAGTTTCTGAGTTTCTAGAGGATAAGAAAAAAAGCCATTCTGTGATTATAGTAATAGACTTCCAGTGTGACCTCTGACTGATTATTCCACCTGTCATCAGTGTTTTTCCAGATGGCAGGTCAGAGTGGCTGACGACATAGGGCTTGGACACTTATTTTCACATCACTGCTCTTGTTCTTAAAACCAAGATGAATTCAGTTTTGGTAAAACATTTATTTAAAGCCTTTAAGTCTGCAAAGCACTTATGCAAATGTTTAATTTTAAACATGTGAATAGTACTATTAACTTTGATGGGACTATTCACATACCTAAAGCTGAGGACATGCTTAAGTGCTTCACTAATAACAGTGAAGGAGGGGGAAAGAACACCCATGACCTCCATTTACGTTATTGCTTCATTATGGTTTTTATTTATAGGCTCCTTTGTGGCATTCATCATAACAATATTGGAGCATGTCAAGAATATTAATATTGCCATTCATTTGCCTTTGCTTGACAACTGTTGTGCTTCACAAAAAAGAGTATTGTGTGGAACACTGGATGGCTTCTGTAGGCAATCATGACAAGTTCTTAATGCAATTAGAAAAAAACCTATTAAACTTCCCCACAAACCCCTGAGACTCTTAAAATGATAGAGATTCGAACCTTAGTGTGCTCTAAATTTTTCCACAATCTTAATTTTCATTTTTTTTTTTTCCTAAAGAAACACCCACAAATCAAGGAGGCTCTTTCTGGAAAACAGAAACATTCTAATCTTCTCTATTTTATTAAAGTAAACCAAAGGAAACTGTCATGCTTTTAAAATGTTTGCTTAGAATCTACTAATCACTGTGTAATTTATTCCTGTGCTATTCCACAGATGGTATGTTATAGGTCCCGCCCTGAGAACTCTCTCTAGTGTTAAGTGTATGACCCATGCATCTAATTCAAGAAATTCATATTACCTAAAATGTTAGCAAGATAAAATAGCAGTCCTTCATACAGAATGATAGCCATGCCACAATTGAATAAATTTTGAACCTAGTCTTTTGTACTCCCTGTTTTGCTTAAATTTACTCCTTTAGCTAGTATTGGAAATGTAAATTTTAATGTCTGACAGTGCTACAGGCTGATACATGATCACATCTCATTATATGAGAACTAGAAGGCTGAATAAAAAGTTAAGCCTAGCCTCTCAGGTGGAACTGCTGATTCTCTTGGGTGCTCTCCCTGAGTCTGTCCTCAATTCATTACTGACAGAAAAGATTACTTAAATGTGCTTTTCACAAATGTTACAAATTATAATAATGTCCTGGTTTCGGCTGGCATGGAGTTAATTTTCTTTCTGGTAGAGGGTATAGTGCTGTGTTTTAGATTTAGTATGAGAATAATGTGATAACATACTGATGTTTTAGTTGTTGCTAAGCAGTGTTTATATTAAGTCAAGGGCTTTTCAGCTTCCCATACTCTGCGAGCGAGGAGGTGCACAAGAAGCTGGGAGGGAGTATAGCCAGGACAGCTGACCCAAACTGGCTAAAGGCATATTCCATACCACATGACATCATGCTCAGTATATAAACTGGGGGGAGTTGGCCGGGGAGCAGTGATCGCTGCTCAGGTACTGGCTGGGCATTGGTTGGCGGGTTGTGAGTGGTTGCATCACTTGGTTTTCCTGGGTTTTGCTCCTTTCTATCTCTTTTGTTGTTTTCCTTTTCATTACTATTATTAATTATTATTATTCCCCCCCCCCCATTATTAAACTGTTCTTATCTCAACCCAAAAATTCACTCACTTTTATGCTTCTGATTCTCTTCCTCCTCCCAGTGAGGGGGGAGTGAGCAAGCAGCTGTGTGGTGCTTGGTTGCCGGCTGGGGTTAAACCATGACAAATAAACAAAAATGAAATATGACATAATTAATCACTTAGACAGGGTGATTACAAATTCTATCAAGCTAATGGAAGACTAAGCTATATAGTTATCAAACTAATACTGTTTAGCAGAAATATTTGTGATAAATTTGGAATTATGGCCTATATTTCCTCGTAATTGTGAGACTTAAGCTCTTGGCATTTTCCTGCTGAAGGCAACATCCAGTCAGTTGGGTAGGCTTCACAGAATGGATCCTATCCTTAGGTTGTTTGTTGCCCAGCTGGTATAGACAGATCTGTGTTTCACCTTTGCTCTGATATATAAAATGACTCTGGTCAAAGAGTTGTACTACCATCACACTGTAGCTTCAGCTATGTTAAGGAACAGATGGTAGTTAACTCTGGTAACTGTGACCCCCATCACATCCTGTCAATGCTTTCTGAGCTGGAGCTGACTTATGGGCAGTCAGGCTAGACAGCAGGACAGGCAGAATTAGCATGATATACCTGCATGCATCCATGAGTACATGAAGCTCAAGTTTCCCAGCTCTTTCACTGTGAATTTTAATTTGGTTTATAACGTGGCTAGCTAAATTTAAGTTTGAGATTCCACTAGTGGAGAGCACCTAAAAGTTGCAATACTAAACCTCAGTCAATATTCATGGATTTAATGCTAAATGTTTAGGAATTTTATTGTTAAATAGTCACAAACTGATTGTGTTACAGAAGCCTTAATTATTTTACTGACGTATTTACTGACTAGTAGCTATATTAAATTATAAAGAGAATTTTTTGAGCTAATACATATCAGCTCTACTTAGAAGGAAATATTCAAAACTTGTTCAATTCTATTGTATAATCTGCCATACATATTTTCATACCTTTTTTATGTATTTTAACAACCTTGACTTCAAAGAGCTTTTGTTGTACATGATGTTAAAATATACATACTTTCTGAACTGGTTGCTAAGAATAAGCAGTGGCTTTTTCCAATCTGGTCTACTTCTGAAGTGGTGCAGCATCAGATTTCCAGGGTGATTCTGATGTGAGACTCCAGCAAATGGAACACTTTGCATGTTACCATATTAGAAAGCATTATGGATTAAAGCAAAAGGTCAGTCTTATCACAGTTTGTGCAATACAGCATGCTACAACACATTAGGAGTTGGAATATAACAAGGGCTAGTATTCTAATACATTTTTTTCCTTAATAGAAAGACAAGAAACTAGAAGCTTTACATAATCAGGGTTAAAGATTTCTGTAAAAGCTTAAAATGATGCAAAAATATTTTTTTTAAACATTTAAACCTGCAATCAGAGGCATATCCAGGACATACAACTATGATCTTGAATCCCAAAGAGAAACTTGGGATGTTTTTACATCAGAGATTTTTAGAAAAGATTTTTGCATGTTTTTGCATGAGGAGAAGTTAGAAACAAAATTTAGAACTTGTACCAGTTCATCTTCCAGTCAGCCCTGAGGTTGAATATTTGAGCCTATTAGGCTTTCTAAATAGTACTGTGTGGTGTTCTACTGCACTGACTATTATGACAACCAATATTATTTATAACCTTTTAAAAGTGTTTCAGAAATTGCGTACAATGTGCAATGAACACGATATACATTATACTAGAAATATAAGTTCAGATAAATATCACCTAGTTCTATTAAAAGGAAAATTCTTGCAGGAGCAGAAACCTTAAGTAATGGTTTGCTCAGGAAAATCAGTTTAGTAAGTCATTATAATGCATGTTCTATCTCAGGAGGAAGCTACTTCCAAAAACAATGCTAATATTATGACTTTCTGGAATGTTGTGCACAGAAATACTAGTTGCTGCTGCCAAATTTAGCTTCATAGATAGTATGTAACAGTATCTAGTACATACTAAGAGTTCAGAATGAGTAGATTACATGGTTCTTTATTTGTATACTTTGCCGAGATAAAGTAGCTAAAATGCTAGATCACAGTTATTCCAAACTACTAAAGGTCATCCTCTCTCAGATTAAACTCATTCAAGAGTTGAGTTTCCATGCTGAAATAAATCTTGGCATTTTTTTCTTCTTCACTGATTTTTTTTTCCTTTATAGACTGGAGATACACAATATTTGTCACACACAAGACTGAAAAATTGCTGCATTTCCTAAAATGAAAAACAAGTATTCCTGAAATAAACATTTTTGTTCTGTTTCCCCTAATACTTTCTCTATGTTATGCATAATCTACATTTCTATTTGAAGTAATCAGTATATTGTATGAAGGCTGCTGCAGTACAAACATTTAGAAATGAAATAGCACCAAATAAAAGATCTATATGACAAAAGAATTACTAGGCAAATTTCTAGTACTGTACATTTAGAAATTGTGTTACTGAAACTTCATACTGAAACTTCTATATCAGTTATTTGAGTTTTATAAATCTATGAAGAGCTGAAAGAAGTAAGTTTATTGTTGCAAGAATATAAGGAAAAACAATGTTGAGCATAGACAGTGACAGTTTAAGAATAGGCTGAGGCAGAGCAAGATTTGTAGGAATGTGTTATGGTTTTTATTTACCTACCAACTAAAAAGGTGAAAAAAAAGAAAAAAAAAAAAAAGAGTGAAATACACTGTCAGCAGCGATATTGAATTGACATACTTTCTTTCAAGTCTGTAAAACTATTTTTTAACACTTTTCTGATAATCTAGTCTGACCTTGTCTTTAATATATTCTTTAACTTATTCTCAAACAAAATGCCTCACACATATGAAAGATAACAAGCCTTGAATGATAAATACCATTGTCAATCAAATGTACAATCTTCTTAAATAAGAATGCCAAGTATGTTTGTCAAGATTGTTTCTCCTGGATGTCATGCAGCTGACATTAATAATGCTTCTCATGTTTAATTCCAGAGAGGTGCGTAGACCATATCATCCTTCCTGTGATTTTGCTCAACATCTGTGTCAAGTTGCCCGAGTTTGTCATTTTTCCAGTGTCTGTTCTCTGGAGCTTGTGGAGCACTCTACACTCTCTTCTGTCAACAGTCACTGATTTCTAAGACTGACTTTCCACCCATTCTTCTAAAACAACAAAGAGCTACTAATCTAGTTTAGCATATTTTGAAAGCCGTTGTTTTCTTAGTGTCCATGCTGATCTACTGTAAAAGTAGAAAAGTTGTTATGAATTGTAAGCTCTGAGCACACCCTTAAGACTGGAAATAAAAAGAAGAAATATTCATCAAATACTATTTAACTTTTGTATAGTTTTACCACCCTTCTTTACTAAAAAATCTGAATCAGTTTTAAGAGTTCTCTTGTCCCTGATGTATACTTTTAAAAATGTTTAATGCCAATTTAAATGGCATTAAAATAAAACGGCTGGTAGAGTCTAGATTTCCATCTTTTATTCCAGCGATGTGGTGTTCAACTGCTACTGTTGTTCCTTTTTTCTCTTTTCTTTGCAACAGTGACTTCTTTTCCTAATTTCAACAACAAAGAAATCATGCAACTTTACATGTTCAATTGCATTGTATATTAACATGTATTTTAAATTTAAGCCCATAAATTTGTATCCAGTGACTATTGTTATGACATGCTTAAGAACAGAAAAAGTGTATTTTTCTTCTTGAATGGTTTCCTTTCTGTAGGGAAAAATGTTGGCTATTTATGTGTAAGACCATATCTTCTCATCAGAATAAGTCATTTTAACCATAATAAGCTATTTTTTCCAGACACATTAGTAATGATAGTCTAAGTTTATAACTACAGGGTTTGAGAGTGACCATGAAGTTTATGGATTCATTACCATTAATCAGCAGACAATCTGTCAAGCAAAAGCTATATACTTTGCATAAGAGAATACAGTACTAGCATGACATTACAGAAAGGTTACCCATGAGATATCATGTAGACATCTTAATTTATGGTAACACATCAATTAAAGAAGTAATGGGAAGTGACACATTGTGCTGGTTTTGGCTGGGATACAGTTAATTTTCTTCATAGTAACTAGTATGAGGCTATGTTTTGGATTTGTGTTCAAAACAGTGATGATAATGCAGAGATGTTTTTGTTATTGCTGTGCTTACACAGAGTCAAGGCCTTTTCTGCTTCTCACACCCGCCCCACCAGTGAGCAGGCTGGGGGTGCACAAGAAGTTGGGAGGGGACACAGCTGGGACAGCTGACCCCAACTGTCCAAAGGGATATTCCACATGATGATGTCATGCTCAGCATATAAAGCTGGGGGAAGAAGAAGGAATGGGGGGACGTTCAGAGTGATGGCATTTGTCTTCCCAAGTAACTGCTACGCGTGATGGAGCCCTGCTTTCCTGGAGATGGCTGAACACCTGCCTGCCAATAGGAAGTAGTGAATCAATTCCTTGTTTTGTTTTGCTTGTGTGCACAGCTTTTGCTTTACCTATTAAACTGTCTTTATCTCAGCCCACGAGTTTTCTCACTTTTATCCATCCTATTCTCTCACCCATCCCACCAGGGGGGAGTGAGCGAGCGGCTGTGTGGGGCCTAGTTGCCAGCTGGGGTTAAACCATGACACACATGCTTGAGACTTGAATTCTAAAAGCATGATTGCATGTTCCTTGCTATGGTGACCAAAGACTTGTGAGCCTAACGCGTGCTGCAGTCCTTGAACTAAATTAAGCCAATCAGTGTGGGAACATCATTTGCTGTAGGCAAAGTTTGCCTGTGTTCAGAAGAGACAAGATGCTGTAGTCAGTGGTTCAGAATTTTGATATCTTTAAACAGAAAAATAGACGGAGGTGGGGACAGGAGCTTTTAATCTATGAAATTGGAACATAAACCAAGGTATGCTATACTACAGCTAGGCAGTTTCAAAACAAGATCCTTCTATTCTCCCCCTTAACAATGAAGATAATCAGAAGAACAACTTAGCAAGATCATAGTACTTTCTCTGTGACTGGGAATTTTAATATGGTCTACCTCAAAACAGGAATCAACATTTTGGGGTGTGTGCTGAGGCAAACATGAGCACCACAATCACATGCATATAATTTATAATTTCTCCTCAAGAGGCTGTTTCCAAGAACATGAAGTAGTACAGCTATGACATGAAAGATTGTTACAAATGGGACTGAGAATTGCACTGGATCTGACCTATGTGTAAATACAGAAAAGGTTGTCAAAATTCCACAGCAATGCTAGCATTTGAAATATAGTCAGATGGCTATAAAAGCCTCTCTATTTATTTCACTTAAAAAACCCCACCAAGACAAACAAACAAACAAACAAAACACTCCATACTGAATATTCAACAGCATGGAAAAAAACATGAAATTACTGAGACCCTGATCCATGACCTATAATTTGTTAAGGGTAAAGTTTTGCCTGGCATTACTCTGATGTGTTAAGTTTTCTTCTAATGTGAACAGCTATAGATTACGAAAAACTACTTTTGAAGAGTTCTGTCCAATATTTTCCTTCTTAAAATAATGGGTGCAGCTAGTTGTAGTCATTTGTTTCTGTTGAATGCTTTGGGTTTGAGAGATTTTGTGCTAGGTAATTTGCGTTGTGTATATAAAAAGAGAAAAAACAGTGCAAAAATTTTAAATTTTGGAAAGGTAAAAAAAGGATCATTTTTTAAAAATCAAGAAAACCAGGTTTCATCAGGCTTGTAAGGATATAATCTTAATGTTTTCATTGAAATCAGGATAAAGGGTACAAGCCCTCTGTTCAAATTTTTTGTCTGTCATCGTCTTTTTGAAATACTAGTAATAGTAATTACAATAAATTACTTAACCAAAGGAAAGTAACCAGTTTTTAATTTTTTTCTGTCTGGATATAGGACTCAGACTTAATGAAATTTTATGTGGAAAAATAGGACTAAGCTAGTTCAGAACGGAAAACTTAGACATCATCAATGTAGCAATAATTTGATTTCCTCTTCTAAGATATAACACAAAATGAAAATACTCCTACTGGTATTCTGTGTCAAAGTTTTCTTTTAGTGCTGATTCCCTACAGGAAAACGGAAAGATGACAGACATGTAAAATCCCTATGAATATTGCTAACTGTGTAGTAGCAACCAATAAATTGTATTTTATTGCTGCTGAGGAACTGGCATTTGCCAACTGCTACTTTTGAACTAATTGCTGTGATAACAGATTGCTAAACTGAATTCAAAGGTTCAGCCATAGAACCAGCTGCGTTCAGAGGTAGTGATGGTAAGGGAAAAAATTGTTAGAAAGCCTATCCTATCATTCAGCAAAATTTAGTTTAATTTTTGCTGCCTTTGCCTAGGCAAATGTGGACATTATTGCTAATTTTCAAGTATTTTCTATCTTCTAACTCTATGCAGACTTCTGGGTTTTTCAATGCTTTAGTAGTTATTAGACAGCTTGTAAAGTTATAAATCAGGACTGACATATTTTTATCACCAAGAAGAAAGAAACTGGAGAAACATTGAAAGAAAAGCAGCCTGAGACTAGAGGCCCCAGGCAGCAGGGAACTGAAATAGAGTAGCCTTAGGTAAATCCACCCTAAAAGTACAAGGACTTTTAGCATTATACTGTCACACCGCTGTCCCAGAGGGAGCAGTGGACTTTGAAAGCAGAATTAGGAGAGCCAGTCTGACAGTTTAAATGCAAGACAAGTTAGGGCCTGAGTCATTGGTTCTGGCCTGCTCAAAACAGTGTGAAGATGCTCTAAGTTTACATTCCTGTTCAAAGTCCAAGGTCATCGCTATGCATACATACTGTCCTTTTACTGATTTGAACTTGAAATTGAAATAATGGTGCATTAGTCCAACAGACAGACAGACTGGATAAATTAATAGCCAAATGTATTTTTCTTCTTGGAGCAGGTATTTGTTTTGAGTCATTGAAGAGCACCTCCTAGAAGGAGCTAGAAAATATCATACAGCTAAAGACATAGTGATATGTTCTGAAGCAGCAACAAAACTAGACAGTCTTTCAAGCCATTAATCAAAGTGTTTACAGTTTCTATTTCAAGGTGGTTGAAAGAATAATAAATATTGAACAAAGAAAATCAATCTGTTTCTGCAGCTTTCTGTTTCACCAGTGTGGGGGTGTTGTATAACTTTTCCTGTCCAGAGTAACAGAGACACAAGGGTGTCATGTATTACACCTGCTGCTTCCTTAAAATTGCTTTCTCCCTTGTGTACATCCAGTCTTACAAGCCGTGTGAATGTCAGTTTAAATTTCAGAATATAAGAGTTGTGACTTGAAAAGATACAAGACAGTGATGACTTAATATTATCTCCCTGAAAATCAAAAGAAAATACCTACTTTTTTTTTTCAATTAGAAGACGGAGCACCTCATCAGCTAGAAATGAAAACCAACTCCAACCCTTTACCTTTTAAAGTTGTATTTATCATCAGGGAGGCTAAAAGTTCTGTAATTACAACTTCTTAGCATCATGACATACAGTGTGAACCTTATGATATGGGAGATGATGAGCTGTGACGTTCATCTGCATTAAATCTTGTAAATTCAGCTGAACCACTGACTAATATCCACTGTGAATGTGGAACTGCTTGTCCTGGAATTACTGGCAACTGTGCTTTAAGAAATTCAGTCTCTGAAAATTGTTCTGTATAGTTTCATATCTAAAATAAGACTGGCAATTTATTATGTGTTCTGTGAATCCTGTGGATCCTAGATATTCTCAGAAAGAAAAATGAGCATAGGAAGGTAATGAGTTACAAACTTGTGGCAAATGTTAGAAAATCCAGAAAAATACCATGTAATCCAGACAGCTCCAATAGCTAGAAAGTGCTATGAAGAATATATAGGACTTTGCAGATCAAGGACTTCATATGGTAGCAGACAAAAATCCTAAACTTCAATGTACAAATTTATCAGTGAATTGCAGAAGAGGCAGCCATATTATTATCATGTTTTCTCAGAACAATGGCAGCTTTTTCATTCTTGAGTATACAAAACTTAACAAAGCCCACAAACATCTACTGTCACAACAGTTAAGGGTTCTGAGGATAGGAAGACTGACCTAAAAAAAAGAGAAATTACTAAATAATCATGAATTTAGGGAAATTTCAGACTTTCAGATACAGGATACTTAACGAAACTCAAGGTTAGTCTTAATTGAGGCAAAAAGCCTTTAGCAGTACAGGATTAGTGCAGAA
>VYZW01059170.1:2427-13839 GCA_013401315.1 Balaeniceps rex | reverse complement strand
TTTGAAAGTTACAGGCCCCGTATTAATTCTCTTTTATTTTTGTTTTTAGAGGGCTGTGTTTTTTTTTTTTTTGGTGTATATAAAAACCAAAAAGCTAAGTTAAAGCTTAGATGTCCACAAAACAGAACCATTGGTTTTATTTGTACCTTGAGAGTGCTAGAATATCTGTCAGACTTCTACACTTTGTCTTTGGACAGGAATATTTTCGTTTGTCTTGAAGCAAAAGGCCTGGATTCTCTGTAGAAAACTAGTTGTTGAAAGTTTGTGGACACAGGAGATGCAATCATCAGTACTTCTCACTGTATCTGCTATTTTACCTGCTTCATATGTTTCCTTATGACAGGAAGACCACTGTGAGCTGGTGCTAATGCCATCAACATAATGCATTACTGAATTAGAATGTGTTTGGGTTTTACTTTAACCTGAACCACTTTCTTTAGATTCCTCATAGGGGCTCCTGTCTAGGCAGAAGCTCAGGGAGATTCCACACAGAGGCCACTCAAAGAGGCTCATGTGTAGGTCCTCAGATCACTTGCAGCTGTTGCAACTAACTCAGCCCATTAGTCTAAATAATAATTCCACTGTTAGGGGCAGCTACAGCTCTTCTAATGCCTGCAGGTAATTCTCAGGGCTGTTGCTAGCTCCAAAGGCATACAAAGGTCCCTTAGCTGGTATCTCAATTTTGTATGTCTTGAGAGGTGGTTCTTTGTTGGTTGTTTTTGTTGAGCTGATAGGTTAAAAAAACATGAAGTACTGCTGGGTAACCTTTACCACATCAATTATTTTATTTTTGCAATTGTGAGTTAAAGCTTCCAAGTTTTTAGGTACTATGCAGGATGACTGGATTTCTTTTTGTAGTAATCAGTTTTGATCTTAAGTTGATAAATACTGTTCAATTGCATAGTTAATTGGGCCAAGACTCCAAATTTTTATTGTCTGTAGTGACTTCAAGCAACTCAGTTTTGAGGTACGTGAACTTCTAGGAGGGTCTGGATTATGTTCTTAAACTGGGTTTGTGGGTTGATGTTACTTTTATTGAGTTTCACTTGCAGTATTTGTGTGATCATGTTATTTTGCTGAGGGTAAAGTTTGGCTATTCAGTAGCAACTGTAGCATTCAGCATCAAATTAAGTTTTTAATTGGACAAGGGAAACTTAGTGTACCTATTTCTTCTGTGGGACGGGGAAAAAAAAAACAACCCTGCAGGCTCAGTGTGTACTTGTGAATGTTCTCTCTGATATTAACTTTCGTGTTTTTCCATGCTGTGAGCAGTGGAATATATGCTAATTTCATATAGGTTATAGCTAAGCTTAGATGTAGTATTTTTAATGCATGTTACTAAAAATTCTCTTGCATGTGGGCCTTATTAAATCAAGTACATTGGCTGAAGGGCTCTCAGGCCCTGGGCTTTGTCCTGTGGAGCTCAACATATAAAGTTACCTGCTGTAATGGGTATGTTCAAAGTCAAACGTTCATAGCTGACTTCACAAGAATCTAATACTGAAATTATACAGCACTGAAACCTGTACTAGAGAATCAGTATAAGCTAGCTCTTAAAAAAAACAAAACAAAACCCAGAACTTTTTCCAACAGTATGAAATAACAAGTAGGCTTTTATATTCAGCTATAGAGATCTGTGTGAGAATTGAGTATAAGTGATAATGGCAGTGGTGATTATTGTTAAATACTTTCATTACAAAACCATTTTCCTAAGGATAACAAAAATAAGATTAAAACCACTAGTCTAATGCACTTTCATTTAACCTTTTTTTTTCCAAGCTGTCATAGTTTTTAGCTGCTGGTAAACTAAATTAAGAGACTTCTACACTTTGTATTCAGAGAGTAAAGTGTTACACCTCCATTCTTATTCAGAGAGTAAAAAGTCACTTGCCAGCAAGTGAAAACAAGTTGAAAGCTAAAGCCAGGTACATAATGTCTTCAAACATTTGTTGAGTTCCTAGGCTGTTTTGGAATCACACAATGCCAGGATACAATTTGTTCTAGTTCTGCTAAGTTATTGTGTGTTTTATCTTCAGTAGTAGGACTGCTCTGACCCATTCTGTTAAATAACAAGTCACAGGTATCCACCTAATTTTTTTTGTCATGCTGTCTTGTGCTACCAAGTTGTTCTTTACTGAATAAATAATTGGAGGTACAGAGTCTTAATATAGGTTTTGGGGCTTCTTGATGCTCTCTTTCTCCTATAAGCAAGTGCTGTTACCCCATCTTTTGACTTCAGGACTGTGGTGGTGGGTTAACCTTGGCCAGCAGCCAGATGCCCACCGAGCCACTCACTCGGGGGAGTGAGGGAGAAAACAGGATGCAAAAGCTTGTGGCTCGGGAAGAGACAGGAAGGTTGCTAACCAGTTACCATCATGGGCAAAACACACTTGACTTGGGGAAAATTAATTTACTTTGTTGCCAGTTGAAATAGATTTGGATAGAGAGAAACAAAGACAAAAAATTTAAACAACACCTTCCCCTACATCCCTGTTTTTCCCAGGTTCAACTTCACCCCTTCGTTCCCGACTCCTCTACCTCCTCCTGCCTGAGCAGCGTGGGGGGACAGGGAATGGGGGTTGTGGTCAGTCTGTAAGACTTTGTCTCTGCCACTCCTTCCTCTTCATGCTTTGCCCCTGCTCCAGCGTGGGGTCAATCCTATGGGCTGAAGTTCCTTCAGGAAATACCCATCTGCTCCGGCATGGGATCCTCCACAGGCTGCAGTGTGGACATCTGCTCTGCCATGGAGCACCTCCTCTCCCTTCTCCTTCTCTGACCTTGGTGTTTGCACTGCTGTTTCACACTCTTTTTCTCTCTTCCTCTGCCTGTCTGGCGTTTTTGTCCTTTCCCAAATGCACTTTCCTAGAGGTGCCACCATCTCGGCTGCTGGCTTCAGCTATGCCCGGTGGCGTGTCCGCTGGAGCCAGCAGTGCGGCAGCCCCAGCCTCTCCTCAACGGAGGCCACCCTGCGGCCACCCTGCAGCCCCCGCTGCCACCGACTGGGCACCTGCACCTAGTACAACCTAGAAATGCCTGTTGTTAGCACTTCAGTCACTCTAAGTAACTCAGGAGTTAACTTTTTGATTAATAAGTAGTCTTCTAATTGGCTTTGCTCTTGTTACCCTAAGCCTAATGCTGGCATGTTCTTATTCGTCTTTAGTACTACTTCCACATATTGTATCTTCAGATTTATGTTCAACTGCAGTGCTGAAGCAAGAAAACTTCATTAACTATTTATAAAATAAAATAGACTTTTATTTTTTACCTTTAATCTACAGCAGCTTTATTTGTGAGGGCTATTTTCAGCAGTTACAGAGCCTTCAAAAAGAAAGGAGCAGTTGGGGGGTGGTATTGCCAATTGAAAATTGGCAAGCAGGAAAATACTGTTGTTGAAGTGAGTAAGGTTATTTATGTAAGGGACAGTGTCTGCTTCTTTAAGGGTATCTTGTCAAGGACCTTTTTCAATGCGAAAACAGGATAATAAGAAAAGGAGAAAGCCATAAACAAAACGTACAGGGACACAAACCTGGGGAGGAATGATAAGGGAGGCCGTGATGAGAACCAAATCTGGCCAATGATTGATGAGGGTGTGGGGGAGTGTGGGAATGTTCATTCCAGCAAGTTTATCTGAGCGGGGATCTGCCTCTGGGAAACTAATGGAAAAAGGGGGAAATCAGAACCAAAAATATACAGACACAGAGCTAAGAAAACAAAGGTGGAGACAATGACAAGAAACAAACCTGCCAGTCACACTAGTTGATGGGCTATCAAGAAACCACAGGCACCACTTCCAGGAAGATCAGCCTGGCCTTTGCATCTGATAAGGCTGTAAAAATGAGGGGGGCGGTGGAAATCCCCCCCACCGGGCTGGGAGGGGTGCGACAGGGGAAGGGGAGCAGGGGGGGACAAAGTGGGGGTAGGCAGAAAGGGGTGTAAGAAGGGCTGGTTGGGTGTAAAACTGGGCCAGTCAGTATGCTCACCTGGCTGAGCTTTTTCTCCCGATTGCCACAGTCTGTCCTATCTTCTTACATCTGATTATTAAATCTTAATTTTCTCTCTGCATAATCTCACTCTCTATCCCATGTACGTGTGTGCTGCCAGGATGAAGTGCCAGCTACTGATGAGAGCTATGTGTGTGAGCGGACAGGGCGTCAGCTACTGCAGAGAGGGGGGGATGTCTCTGCGCCAGCTACTCACTTGGGGGTGGGTCTTGGCTTCCAGCCTCTGGGGTGGGAACAGTGAATGTCCTGAAAACCAGCTACTGGGGGGGAACTGTGTGAGCGAGGGGCAGAGCATCCGTGGCTGGAGCAGGACCGTGGGCAGCCCACATGCCTGGTGCCAACTCCTGGTCAGGGGCGGGAGGCACAAGTGTCTTATCTTCCCCAAACCTGTTGTGCACGTGTACTCACTAGCAAACTTCAAGCTGGACCAGCAGGTGAGGCAGGGACCTGTGTGATGGGTATGAGGGCCTGGGATCTGGGCAGGGGTATATGGGTGAACAGAGGGAGCTGTGCTGGTGCTTGGGGGACCCGTGAATGTGCGTGTGCTTGTGAACTTGGAGAGTGTCAGGTGTGTGCCTGCACTAGCGACCTTCTGCCTCTGCCAGCTGAAGAAGAGGAGGGGACTTGGGTCTCTGTGCTCGTGTTTTGTGTGAGTCCTGGATGTAGGTGCTGTTGAAAGCAGCACCTTGTCTGTGGCAGCCTGTGTGACCGGCTGTGTTAGTGTCCTGCGTGTGTCCCTGGGATACATATGCTGGGCTTTGCTATTGGTTGAACCTGCCAAAGGGAAAGTGGGAGCTCTGTCCCTCAGCCTGGGCAGAGACCCCGGGATACCGGGCTGGGCTCCAGTGGCCAGGTGGGAGGCAGTTGTTAGCCAGAGTGGCTGGGAGAGGCAACCACTTTTGACACCCCTTAACGATTTATACTTGTCAAATTTTACGTAAAGATGTCTTAAGTATTTCTCCTTCTGGCAATGATATTATGCACTTTTGGAATTTAGCTGGTGGTACTCAGGAGTTGAATGTAAAAGATCTCCGTCAAGTGGTTTAAGTTCAATGGGGTGGATGACGTTAAATTTCTAAAAAGTAAATTCTGTTGTTCTTGATCGTATAAATAAATAAGTAAAGCTGCTTCTGCTTAAGTAAAATAAGCTATCACACAGTGCTACTTACACTTACATCTCTGGGACTCTATTTTTGTGCCAGTATCTGAGCTAAGGCGTAAAGTAGACTTGAAAAATAAATCAATCGTCCATGTTCTATTTCAGACTGAGAAAATTAATAGGTTTGTATTGAATTTTAAAATCTACATAAAGTAATAGTTTACTGTGGGTTTAAGTGAAAATACATAGCTGTGTTTAACTTGTGTCCAGAAAAACATGCATTGACATCTGTAATCAGAGTTTGCAGATGTTGTTTACCGGACATGTGAAAATACTTTCATTCTTGTAATATAGCCATTGATGTAGGATGTCCTTGCCCGCCTTGTTTTCACAACAGTTAATTTACTTAGTTTATGGTAATTGACTTTTGTGAAAGAACATCATGATCCATTCTCCTTCTTGACTTTAAAAGTTGTATTTTACTTTGATGTGAAAACCTTTTGCTCTGGATTAGGAATTCCACTGTTGCAATGCATTTTTGTTGTTAGATTTATTTAAATCGATAGATTTGGCTAATCTTACTTTTCTTTCTTTCCTGGCAGCCGATTTATTTTGCACATTCCGAGTGAAGAGAGAGACAATGCAATCAGAGTGTGTTTTCAGATTGAACTTGCCCATTGGTTTTACTTGGATTTCTACATGCAAAACACACCAGGATTACCTCAGTGTGGGATAAGAGACTTTGCTAAAGCTGATATCCTTTTTATTACTGTGATTGTTTTCTGTCACAGTGAAAAAAGTGCAAACTGAATATTGTTAATGAAATTTCATACTTGCAGCAGGAAAATGTCAGTTCATGTGTTAGTGATTAAAAGTTAGTATTGCTAGGTATGTGATTTTATCTGTTCATTGCTTCCGTAATTTTGTGGCATCCGCAAAAGAGATGTTTCTCAGACTGCTAAAGAACTATGGAAAACAGGTAATTCCTGATCTTTGAGGATTTTTTCCTCATGGTTGCACTTTGGTAGGCTAGGTGGGTTTCAAAGGTGAGCTGTTGGAGCTCTTCATGGTGTTTTGTCTCCTTAATTTAATTCCTTTCCAAGTAAATAGTGACATAAATGTTAACGTAGGTCAAGGTGGTATGTGTTTCCCCATGGGCAGCGGTATGTATTTGTCAGAAGTACTGACAGTTGCTCTTAGAAACAGTTCTGTTGGTAGGGGAGGGGATGCATTTCTACTGAATTCGTATGGTTGGCCTCTTCTTTTTTCATTGCTTACAAGGGCTGTTGGAACGTACATTATCTAGTCCTTGCTGGAGAAAAACTTGTGACTTTCATCCAGCAAGTGTTTTAGTTTTAACCTTTTCTCTTAAGTTCCTGATGTGGGATTGGAGTATTGCTTCTAACTTTCATGATAATATTATCTGTAGTTTCACTACACAACCTACTTCTCTGTTAGTTTGATAACAGAGATTTGCTTTGAAACACTACGGCTTTTATTTTAACAGTAAACTGTAAAAATACGATAATTTTCTGTTGCTTGATATTATGCAGCTATTTTTTATTTATTTTAGGTATGTTTTTAATTACAAATTGTCCTGGTTTTGGCTGGGTTAGAATTAATTTTCTTCCTAGTAGCTGGCATAGTGCTGTGTTTTGGACTTAGTAGGAGAAGAATGCTGATGACACACTGATGTTTAGTTGTTGTGAAGTAGTGCTTAGACTAGTCAAGGACTTTTTCAGCTTCCCATGCTCTGCCAGGTGCACAAGAAACTGGGAGGGGGCACAGCCAAGATAGTTGATCCAAACTGACCAAAGGGCTATTCTATACCGTATGATGTCATGCTCAATATATAAAATGGGGGGAGTTGGCCGGGGGCAGTGATCGCTGCTCGGGGACTGGCTGGGTGTCGGTGAGCGGTTGCATCACTTGTTTTCTTTTCCCTGGGTTTTGTTTCCCTCTCTTGTTCTCCTTTTCATTGCAATTTTTATTACTGTTATTATTTTATTTCAGTTATTAAACTGTTCTTATCTCAACCCGTGAGTTTTCTTACTCTTGTCCTTCCGATTCTCTGCCCCATCCCACTGGGGCGGGGAGGGTGAGCGAGTGGCTGTGTGGTGCTTGGTTGCCGACTGGGGCTAAACCACGACACAAATGCATTTTCAGACCAACAGAATTCTTCTAGTAATTGTAGGCAGTGCAGGAAAAATACAATGTAATAGACATTATTTGTTCATTACATATGTCCCTGTCTAGCTCACATTTGCCAGAAATATTAGTTCTGCTGCAGTGTCGTGTTTATAAGTACTCTACTATGGAATATTTTTTTATTGGTAGTATAATTTTATATTTAGTATGTAATATTAATACTTTTATTAAGGACTTGTAGATTTGCTTTCAAAGTTTTAGTTATAAAGGTTATTCATGTTTTCTCTGCATGGTGAGTTGGTAAAGTGTATTAGAATCTAGATCTCTGTAACTTGATGCCATTAAAAATAATTCTTTTGCATAGTAAATACTTAAGTACAGATCTGTACTGTAGTCTAACAAATGATTGAGGGAAAAATTTATCTCCACGTACTTCAAGCAGGAGATGAAACTGTTTTTATCTATCTCATTTCAAAATGAAAAAAATATGTTTAAGAATAATATATATTCAAAGTAACTGTTATGTGGATACTTTTTCTTCAAAATTAGGGGAGACCTTCCTTCAAACAAGCAGCCTTGCGCCATCTTTTTTCTTGTCTTCCCTCCCCCCAATTGGCTTGTATTAGAATTATCAAGTTACTTGATGCTTTCCGACCTTTAGAGTTTGGTAATGGATTATTCATAATATTTTTTTACTTCCAAGAGAATATATCTTGAAAGCACTTAGGGGAGGGAGTGTGATTATTGTAAATGTTGAGTGGGTATCTTTTGTATGTCTGCATATGATTTGAAACTGGATGCTTAAGTTTATCTTCCTTAACATGCTGCTGTACTCTTCAATCACTGCCCTTTTTTACTGCCTCAAGGTGAAGATGTACAAAAGGTTTTAGATGAGTGGAAAGAATACAAAATGGGAGTGCCAACCTATGGTGCAATTATTCTCGATGAGACACTTGAAAATGTAAGTATGGAAATAGTTGTGAAGGGCTAGAGAGAAGGATGGCATATGCTGGCAGAAGCAATCTTTTTGTTGTTTGCATTTTTCGTTTGGAGGAAAAAAAAAAAAAGTGCTTCACACTCACAAAGACCTGACAGTTACTTGACACTGTTGAGTGTGTACAGAAATGTAATACGGGAGACAGTAAACACACTTCAACTTGCTTTCCTACTCAGTTTTGGGTTTTTTATTCTGAGTTGCATGATCTCATAAAAAATGTCACAGTTCTTGCTAGAACACAGAAAACCTAATGGGTTCCTTCCTCCAGGCTAAAATATCTTCTTGGAGAAGCAGGGGACGGTGAAGGGAAGACATTTAATAGAAATAAGTTAGAATAGTGAGTGTTTGACAGTTGCATTCCCTTGCATTTTGCAGGTTCTTTTGGTTCAGGGCTATTTAGCAAAGTCTGGTTGGGGATTTCCAAAAGGGAAAGTAAATAAAGAAGAGGCTCCTCATGACTGTGCTGCTAGAGAGGTAAGTTATATTTGATTCCCTTAAATTTAAGCTAAAGAAACGAAATTTTGCTGAGAGCAGGATATATGTGTTAAATGAAAATACATTTTACTTAAGTATCTCTTCATTGAAATGAGGTGAATAAATAGTCTATTCTTGCAGGAGTCCTCTGCTGTATCTTTTAGTGCTTTTCTGAGTTCCAGAATGATAATCAAGGGTGTGGTTATATAATTTAAAATAACTGTTTGATGTTTTTAATTGTTTTGCATTAACTTGCTAAGTGAAGTGAGTACTATTTTAAAGTTCTTGCTGAACTATCAATTTGCTTTTAAGTATAATTTTTGATGCTTGGGAAATCTTATGCACTTTGTGGCTTTTGGAATATTAATTTCAAGAGCCACCATAACTAAAAAGCTAGAAGAATGGGAATTTAGCTTAGGTACACTGGGCTATGTAAAGAGGCTAAGGAGTTGAGTTGAAGGTTGTAGAAGATTATGTAAAAATTGTGAAGAACTTTACTTTTATACTTTTCAGTGATGCAGGAACAAGGATCAATGTATATGGCAAGTAAAGTCTGAAAAATAAAATAATTTGTGGGATTTATTGCTGCTGGAGACCTAGATATATAGTGAAGCTGCATATTAAATATAGCCTGAAAAAGAATATTACTGGTATAAACTTGATGTTCATGTAAATGTTATACATACAGATTTTTTGAGAGGGAAAATTAAGATGAGGGAAAGTTGTGAGATGCATTAGTTTTCTTCATGGTTGGACTCCAAATCATGGAGATTTTTTTTTTTAAATATACCTGTCAAAGATGCATGAATGAAAAATGCCATATTTCTGCTTTCCTGATGGTGCTTTCCATACCACTCATGTATTTAATACGGACTTGGAAAAGCAAAATAAGGTGTTAGATCTTAACATTGGCGCTATTATGCGATGGACACACATGAAATACACTTTCATGTTAGCAGTTACCGATCCCTGAGTGTAGAACATTATTTATATAGTATCGAATGACTTGCCAAAGAGTGAAGCACCTGAGCTACAGATGCAGTGGGCTGTCATTGCAGAACTCAAGGGCTGGGGAAGGATGGGCAGAGAATTAATAAGGTTAACTTGATTATTCAATGCATGTCTTTTTTTCCCCTACCCCATAAATAGCTTGTTCAGTTAAACTTTTACTAGTCAGGTGCTTTTAGGGTTGGTCTAAAGGACTGAACTGAAGGGAGAGGAGACCATGAAAATGTATGGACCACACACAGTGGATGAGACAAACTAGGCGTAACTGCTTCAGGAAGGAATGACGTGAAGTATGCCTTCCTCTTTGCTTCAAATTGTGCTAGCAAAAGCATTAAAATGGGCACAGTTATACTGGGAAAAAAATCTTGATGGTGTTCTTAATTTGGAGAATTGATTTAGATTACACTAGCGAACAACACTGTTGCTATGATCCCTTTCCATCAAGGTAGATTGTCGTTGTGGATAAACTGGCAAATTCTTCAAGGCTTGCCTGTGGTCAGGAATCAGGATGTCTGTAATATCTGTGCATAAATCTTTTAACTGCTTTTACTGGAGTCAGCACTATGGCCTAAGACCATAAACTGCATATGTATAAGGTCTAATTGAAGAGGTGTTCATTGAGCAGTGCCTACACAGTTCAGTAGTATTTCAGAAGCTGATGAGGGCAAAACCATACTAAATGGGTGATTCTCTTGGTAAAAGGAGTTTCTACAATGAATCCACTTAAATCATCTGGAAAGATGATTTAGGAAGGGAAAACATTGGTGTTAGTAGGAAGACTAAGTATGGAGGAAAAGCATATCTTCTCTTAATTGAGACTGTGTGTGGTGGAGATTTTTGGGGGTGTTTTGTTTGTTTGTTTTCCCCTAAACTCTGCTGTTCTTAATGTAGTTAGATGGAAAGATGTCTTGCTTTTTATTTTGATATAGGAGGGGTTGTATGTGCTAATTTGAAGACTAACTGGTCAATTATTTGCTTTGCATTAAACACTTCTGTTTTTTTCATGTTGGTGCTTAATTTCCTCTGCATTTTCAAAAATGGAACTTAGNTGGAGTTAATATCCAGTTGTATGAGTGATTGTTTACATGCATGTTCCACTGGGCAGAAATATTTTGGACAGTGGTGTCAATCCTGCATGTTTTCTGAGTACTTGTATTTCCTGTGGAGATTTTGAGGACTAGGGAGTTTCTAAAAATGAGTATTTACTTAGCAAGCTTAGAGGCATGATCTGATTTAAGGTATTAGGTGTGTTTGACATTAATCTTTATATTATAAACCTTGTATATTTGAGAGTGTTGTCAAAAGTAAATATTTCGAAGTAAGGCTTTGAGCAACTGAGCTAGTGAAAGATGTCTCTGCCTGTGGCAGGGGGATTGGACTAGATGATCTTTGAAGGTCCCCTCCAACGCAAACCATTCTGTGAATCTATGATCCTTCACTGCAAGACCATAAAACAGGCAAAGAAATGTTCTTTTAAAATATCATTGTCTTTCTAGTAATCTCCAGCAGGTATAAGACCCCTATTTTTTTTCTGTAGAGTAGCTGACAATGCAGTTTTAATTCTGTTTGCCAGTGTGAATATGCAGTTTGAATTTTGTAGTATAAGTTTTGCTACCCTATTGCTGAATGTAAAAATGATTATATGTATTGGGGGTAGAAGGTTCATGAAATAGGACTGTTGAAAG
>VYZW01059169.1:18364-28609 GCA_013401315.1 Balaeniceps rex | reverse complement strand
ATCCAGCTAAGCCTGTTAGAAATGCGGGTGTGGCTACAAAGAAGCTGAACAAGAATTACTGCAAACAAAGAATGATGAAGAAGAAGTGGAAAATGAAGTACAACAAAATGCAACTGAACTAGGAATAGCTGAACCATGCTGTGCTAAGTATGGCCTGGAGAAGGACGAGAGGAAACAAAAAATCTGAGGCTTTCTTGCAGCTTCAAAGGAGCCAGAACAAGCTGGCAGGGGAGACGGTTCCACAGCTGAAACATTCTGTAAACCTTTAACCCTTTCTTACCTCAGTGGATGCGTTTCAAGTGAAAATCTCAAATTCAGTCAGAGGAAAAAAAGCCAAGTTGCTGCAGCTGAGGTTAGGGGACAAAAGTATCTTCTGTTGGTCTCATGATTTTTGTAGTAAAACCACACCTTGAAGAGTGAAGCAGTGGTCAACAGCAATATCTGATATCACATAACAAGACGAAAAATAACTTTTCAGCTTTCTTAATTCTTCCAAAATCACTACAGATTTTTATTCTGACATATTTTAAAATTATATTTTACTTCATGTAATGTGCATAAGGGGAACGACTTGGATTTAATTACTTAATCCTTTTAACACAGTGTCTAGCAGTTTTTAAATTACATATAAAAATACATTTTCTTTTTAGGATGGTGTAACAAAAGAGGTTTGGGGAACAAAAGCTGTGTTTATTTGAATAGTATGTGCCATAAATTTGCACTAGGAAACTTATGAGTACAGCTATAAACAGTTAAAATATGTATTTTTATACTTCCCCAAAACAATTTCCAAAAATTGTTTGGATTCTGGCATGTCTTCAAAAATGAATATTGCTGTTATTTGCTGTATTACTGAATGGCTACAGCCTAAATCTCGTATCACATTGCACATTGATGAGGAGTAGTGCTTACCTGAGGTATTAAGGTTTGCCTAGAGGAACAAGTGATAGGGTTAAGGCCTTAGTCATTGTTCCAAAAACCCAGCCAGACTGTACTGCACATCAGTAGTTTGCTTGAAATTTAGAGCCAAACTGACAGAGAGAAGTTAGGAAAAGAGAATATTTAGTGCATATGAAAAGGCCAAGCAATGTGATGATATGCGGTTTCCCTGGGAATATGAGTTGTGTGGAAAAATGAAAGTTGTTTTGAATGTTAGTATGTAATGCATTGTGTTTGGTGATGTGTTTGTAACTAGCATGATTGCTTGTGAGGGAAGATTTCTCTCCATTACAGCTATTTTATGGTACATATTTTCAGTGTTTCATCAAACAGAATTTCAATGGAAACAATCCTTGAAATTGAGGCTCAAAAACTATATTCTCTGTCATTGCTTTTGTTTCATGTTTTCTGGATTTCTGCTTATATCTTCCTTTATTAGGAGTATTTTTTTTTTTAGAAGAGCTCATGAATTCTTGAAAGCTTCAAGAATGAGTCCAATAAATTCTTGCCCATTTTTGCCTTTTAAACAACACAAACAACTATTTCAAAATGTCTGAGACAGTTTTCGTTTGGATGATGTTCTGGAGAGCTGTTTCTATGCATGCTTGAACTGCTAACACACAACAACAACAACAAAGTCCTTAAAGATGTTGTTCTGAGTCTTAATTTGGACTGGGAAAGTTACCAAGTACACACATCTGATCAAGCATTCTGCTCACTAGGGCTTGACATGACACATTTTAATGTTATGAAAGTAAAAATAAAGTATTTACATTGTTTACTGGGGTATACCTGTTATAAAATCCTGAAGACAGTTTTTTTTAAAGCAGGCTTAAACAATGAATGATTATTAATAACCATTCTTTGTGAAATACAAAGCATTTTCTGATTATTTTTTCCCCGCTGTTAGATATATTTGCAGTATTACTCAGTTTATTCTTTTCTTGGCCACTGCTTCTTTTAGCTGCAATGATATGCTAATGACAAGCTGAACTGGGGTAGAGCTGTTTGCAAATTACAAGTAGTTCTGATACGAAATCCTAAATGTACTTAGTGACCTCTCATAATAGGAATATTTTAGCTGTGAGTCATTTTTGCCAGATAACTAACTCTATGTGGGGACTCAAAGCAGTTTTCAGTTTGTATATATAAAAACTTTCGCCAGACTTCTGTGGAATTCAGTTTCTCAATGCGGTTTCCTATGTTAGAAATGTATGGTCTATTTGCCCATGTATCTATATGCCTGAAAGACTTGCATCTTTCTCTTAATAATATACTACACTAGTATACTACTAATGATAGTATACTAATTGTAGTTTCTTATTGTTCAGAATAAGTAGGATATCTGGAGTTTGTATACAATGCATGAGATGGCTTTTTAATTCACTGTTATGTTTTATTTGATTGTTTTCTTCTGGATTAAGTGGGACTGAAGTAGTTTGCTCTATGAGTTAATTGTTTGAAAGACTCCGGTTTTGTTCACGTCACGGGTGGGTGGTGGTGTTTCTTTGACTGTCACTAGTTCTGTGGAATGCATGCTACCGAGAACTGTGGTCGGTTCGTTTTGTCATGGCCATGCAGCATGTAGATTCATAAAATTCATACACAAATTACAATTTTTACACACAAGTTATAGCACAAGCTTTCTGATGAAAGAAAGGAAATTGCTGTTCTTCATGACTTTGAGGCTGAGAAAATGAATCTTGGGGATATTCCCCAAGAGGAGGGGTTTGAAATACTGGCACAGAACAATGTCACTTGGATTGCTCTTGGTTGTAAAAGTAGGGCAGTTTTGTGTCTTATGCATGTCTGTGGATGTATGCCAGATCTGCATGGACATGAAAGGTAAACAGCAATTTGTTTCTGCTAACGATTGGTACCTCCTCCTAGCTCACATCACAGCCTTTTCCTATGTCTGAACAAGAGTAATAGTAGGGGTAAAATTGTTAATGTAATTTGTCTTTGTAGTTTGCCACATCCTGATAAGGTCTTATTACATGAGATTCTGTGGGAAGAGGGATGCTCGTCTTAACACCATGCAAAGACCAAAACTTGTCCTTTTAGATAGGAGCCTGGTACAGCATTACAACAATACATCCTTGATCATCTTGCAGCCAGATATCCCCATTTCCCAAAAGATTGCCTTGCTTTTCAACATGCCATGATTGTTGAAATAAAAATGGAGGATTATGAAGTATCATGGACTAAAACCTAATGTGAGTTTTTTACTTTGCCTGAAAAGGAGCTTTGTAACCCAATGTGATGCTTGTGTTAGGAAATCAAATTACCTTATTATTTTCTCTAATAGCAATTCAGCAAAATTCTACTCAGTGAAATGGGTCTGAGAGCAGAATGTGTTGTTAAATGCTGATGGCCCCTTATCAGTTTGGGGCAAATGTTGTAGAAAAAGTATACTGCATTTATATTTGCATCTAAAATAAAATTCTATTTAAAGAAGTTTGGTAAGAGGAGAAGGGAAAAGGGATAGCATGTTTATTTCAGGCAGTAACATCTAAGATTTGAAACAAAGAAAAAGGCTAAACAAAATGGTAAAAAAGACTTCAGTAAAGCCAGAAAATATGCTGGGTATTAGTTGCTGGATCGCTAGTTCTATATAGACTGCTCCTGAAGTGACAGTTACCTGTGGAGGAGAAAGAAGGAATACAGGGGAGCCTGACTGTTGCGATGCCACCGAAGTAGAAATTCCTAAATGTAACACAGATTGCAAAGTTGTGGGAAGCAGGAAACTACAGCTGAAAGAGAGTGAGTGGGCCTGGATCTTACTCTCCAGATAACTGTTGCTCTACAGCTAACTAATGCTGATCTTTTTTATGGCCTCAACCCACTGAGTTTAGAAAAAAACTCCACAGATCTCACAATCCTGTCCTATAATTTCAATCTTCAGCTCTGTGTTTGGGATGGATTGTGTGTATTTATGTGGCAATTTATATGGCTTGTTTTTAAATGTAATTACTACTTTTTGTCAGTCTGTATTACAATATCTTTTAAATATGCATTTGGAGTGCGTGATTAGATGTAAGTTATCTAGCCTTAACAATCTTCCAGTTGTTTTTCCCTTGTTAGATTTTTTTTCTTTATGTAGATTTACCTGGTTGTAAAGGGGAGGAAGTATATGCTCTCATGTCTTTCAGAACAGGAAGCTCTAAGTGCTGGAAAATCGGTCAAGCTGATTTCACAGGGATCTCTGTATTCAGTTCTCTCTTAGCTTTTCAGTTTGGATGTTTGTAGTCCAGTGCTCGTGGAGCAGCCTGTGCTGCTGCTTTGGATTATTTCATTCTGTGTGCAGGACTTTATCTTTGCCAAGTCTCATGCAATTCTTGTTGGCCCAATCATGCAGCCTGTCCAAGTCTCTCTGAACAGTGGCCCATCTGTCCGCTCTACCAACCTCTTCTCCCTATTTGGTGTCATCTGCAAACTTGGTGAAGATTGATTCCATCTTGTTATCCAGATGATTTATACGAATACTGAGTAGTACTGGACCCAGTATCAACCCCTGAGAAGTTCTGTTCATGACCAACTGCTAGTTCAGCTTTGAGCCACTAACCACTTCACTAAAAATGGAAGAAACCCTCTGAGAACATAAGGTTTTCCATGCTGTACAAGATCACTGATGCCAAGTCTGGTTCTCTCCATTCAGTCATGTTTGTTATGAGATTAAATTGATAGCTTTGTGTCATGTTCAGGCAGTTTGAAGTTAGTTTTGGAGGACTAGAGGAGGAATTCTTACCTGGCATTTGAGATTACTGGTTGACATTCATGCAAAACCATGGAACTTTATCAGTTCTTTATATTATCATGAATAACTGAGTGGGTTATTGGTTGTGAAATCTAACTTTTCTTTATTTCTGCAGTAATAAGTGTTTTCAAACTTTATTTGCACTATGCACTAATGAATCACTTATGAACTGCTTTCATTCCCATATGTGACCGGCTAAACCTCTTCACCTTCTCTGTTTGACTGCAAAACCTTGTAGGGATACAATAGACACTGTCTATGTAAAATATGTTAGGAATAGATTTACTGTGTTTTTTCTCTGTCTTCTAATGTAGCCTGGCAGCTGGAAGAACTGGGACCAAGTGACCAGACATCCATTCCTGTGCTGGCAGGTGGGGGCTGCCAACAGCTAGTGACTCTGTCCAACCCCATGCAGTGGAGTTCAGTAGCAGACATTGAGCCATTTGAAGAGGTATTTCTTTTGCTTCTGTTTTGCTTGGCCTGTATTTTAAATAGCAGCTTGTCTCCAAAAGAATATAAAAATCAGTTCAGACGTGGTCTTTCAGAATGTTTAGTGCTGACGTCCATTTAAGCTGCTTTTAGTTATACTTAGTAGAAGGAATCGGAGCATTTTCAGTCTCTCCCCCTGTCTGAGTCTGACTGGATGTATAACTTTCTCAGATTTTACAAAATACATTACAAAATACAGCCTTTCTTACAAGTGCGGGCACAGTCCTTCCCAGAAGCAGTCATTGCTTGCTATGTTACATTTCTCTGTGCTAAATGTATGTTTTCTTTTTTTTTAGTTGCTGTTAAATTGTATTTTTCTGCAGAGATTCTTAAATTTTGTTTGCAAGTTCAAATTCTCTATGCCAAAATTATTACATTAAAATGTTTTCAAAGGTACGTTGTTGTATTATATATTCCAAATGACATTTCCTTCTCAATGACAGAAAACAATTTTGGTGGCCAAGTAGCAGTCTGTTTAAGCACAGAGCATTTGAATTACGCCCTATCTAGCTTGTAGGTGGAGGATTGTCATTGGCAAAAAGCTGAGCTCAGTCATTCTGAGCCTTATGAAGGTCTTCTGTAGATAATCTCAAGGCTGCTCTTCCTTATGGCTATGTCTTGAAGGCAAGCCAGTCCCCACCTACCTGTAAGACTGAGAAGACACAATTTTCCTATACCTTGCAGTGAGATTTTGTTGTTGTTATGGAACTGCAGCACTACACTGCCAATTTCTAAATTGTTTGTAGAGTAATTTAGTGTAATATTTATTAAACAGTATCAGTCCTAGTGCGGACTTCGAGGCATTCCTCAGTATCAATAATTATTTCTTTTGTGGGGTAGGATGCTTACCCAGTGAGGGAAAAAAAAAAAAAAAAAAAAGCCCCATTCTTCCACAAGACATCATGGTAGTTTTGTATGAAGTCTAACAGTAGAGGTAATTCAGAGGAACCTTAGTCTTTCTTGTTATTGTTTGTGATTAAAAGATTTCAATAATTATTAAAAGAACATTGTCACTTTTAACTCAGAAAGAAAAAAGGTTAATAATAGTAACTATGGGTGGGGGGATTGGGAGTGGGGGACTGTTAGAGAACCCAGCAACATATTCCCTGATTCTTTACATGAAGCATAGTAGCCACATCATTGTGGCAGCACAGCATGTTTTTGCAAGCATACATTTCCTGGTTTTGATTGCCCTAATAGAGGAAAACAGTTTGTTTATTTGTCCTTGTTCAGAAGAGACCAAAGGAAAAGTATACTAATATTGTTGACCAAAGCTATTGTTCTGGTTTCAGCTGGGATAGGGTTAATTTTCTTCCCAGTAGCTGACATAGTGCTGTGTTTTGGATTTAGTAGGAGAAGAATGCTGATAACACACTGATGTTTTAGTTGTTGCTAGGTAGTGTTTATACTAGTCAAGGACTTTTTAGCTTCCCATGCTCTGCCAGGTGCACAAGAAGCTGGGAGGGGGCACAGCCAGGACAGCTGACCCAAACTGACCAAAGGGCTATTCTATACCATATGACATCATGCTCAGTATATAAACTGGGGGGAGTCGGCCGGGGGGCAGTGATTGCTGCTCAGGGACTGGCTGGCCATCGGTCAGCAGGTGGTGAGCAACTGCATTGTGCATCACTTGGTTTGTATATTCTTTTTTTATTTTATTTATTTATTTATTTATTTATTTATTTATTTTCTCTTCCTCTGCTGTCCTATTAAACTGCCTTTATCTCAACCCACAGGTTTTACTTCTTTTTTTTCCAATTCTCTCCCCCATCCCACCAGGGGCAGGGGGAGGATGAGCGAGTGGCTGTGTGGTGCTTAGTTGTTGACTGAGGTTAAACCACGACAGTGATATAATCCAATCAGCCAAGCCAGCTTCCTTCAGCTTGATGGTGGTAGTCCGCATTACAGTTATACAGATACATTTAGAGCAAATTTTTCCAAAAGATGCATGAATACATCTCAGTTTCACTAAAACTTAGAGGTACTTAGCTGAACAGTTCCACATGTGCATGAGATTCCTCTGTTGTAAGGGCAGCATGAACAGCTAGGAATGTGACATTACCTGCCTATGCCTCAAGAATAAGCACATACCCCATCAGTGCCTCTCATTTCTTTGTTGCTGTCAAATGAATACAATTTGTGAGGAAAGAAAAAGAGCAAGCTCTACCATGCCAGATATTGTCAGAATTCTTTGCACAAAGGTAATGATCCTGAATCTTAAAAATCTAAAGTTTAAAAATAATTGTGAGTTCTAATAAACCTTAACATACTTTTGAGAGCCTTTTGAGTGTTTCAAGGGTGTTTCAAGCCTTTTGATGCTCAAGGACATATGACTTGGATTATATTTTTGAAAATTTACCTTGAAGTGAGAGCTATAGACTCCCATTCCCCATCACTGCCTTTTTCAGGCAATTCAATCCTGAATTCTTGCATCATTGCAGGCTTTTAGGAACTGATGCCTTCAGAAAAACAACAGACATGGGACTCTCAGAGCTAGTGATACTGATAATGTTGTGTAAATGCAGTCAGTCCTTCGCTAGCAATGACCTGTGTGAGCACCATAAGAATAGTTAGATTTGTATGTTTAGGTAGAAACGGAGCTGATGACAGGAGGAGCACAGTAGTCTCATGCAACTCTCTGGATGTTCTTTGTTAATAGCAAGAGTAATAAAATAAAAAGGTATAATTACTGCATAGCTGCACATGCTACTTTGAATAAATTTTGTGGTCATTTCCAAATTAAGAAGTGATCACATCACAGTTGAAATTCTTTGGCTTCTTTGTGGGTAACCTAAGCAAGAACGCACCTCAATGAAACATCAAAGATTGTCCTGGTTTCAGCTGAGTTAGAGTTACTTTTCTTCCTAGTAGCTGGCATAGTGCTGTGTTTTGGATTTAGTATGAGAAGAATGCTGATAACACACTGATGTTTTAGTTGTTGCTAAGTAATGCTTAGACTAGTCAAGGACTTTCTTTTTCAGCTTCCCATGCTCTGCCAGGTGCACAAGAAGTTGGGAGGGGGCACAGCCCAAGATAGTTGATCCAAATTGACCAAAGGGCTATTCCATACCATATGACGTCATGCTCAGTATATAAACCGAGGGGAGTTAGCCGGGGGGCAGCGATCGCTGCTCGGGGACTGGCTGGGTGTCGGTCGGCGGGTGGTGAGCGGTTGCATCACTTGTTTTCTTTTCCCTGGGTTTTGTTTGTCTCTCTCGTTCTCCTTTTCATTACAATTATTATTATTATTATTATCATTATTATTATTATTACTATTATTATTATTTTATTTCAATTATTAAACTGTTCTTATCTCAACCCTTGGGTTTTCTTACTCTTGCCCTTCCGATTCTCTCCCCCATCCCACCGGGGAGGGGGAGGGTGAGCAAGCGGCTGCGTGGTGCTTAGTTGCCGACTGGGGCTAAACCACGACAAGATGATAAAGTGATGCCAAATGAAATCTGATTGTTCCCTATCTATTCAACACACACTAAAGGTGTTCCTAGGGAGGTCACAGTGGTATAACTACCCATCCTCTGCATAAATATGGTCAGAAAGTTTGGGCATTTCCTTATAAAGATCTTTTGTGATCTCATAGTAAACTTCCAGTGTTAACACATGGGTATCTTTAGATGATGAACTGTGAGAAAATAAAAACAGACAAACTTTTGACCAGTCTAGTGCTTTTTCAGACCTGAACTGAAGTAAAAAGTGGCAAACTGTACATCTGGGCACAGAATCAGTTGTTGGGAGCAGTTATTCTCAATTAGAGTTTACCTTTCTGTTTCTAGGTTAATTTTCTGACTTCAGGACGCATCTGTATACCTGAGAGCTTGACTGTTTTCCCATATACATCCAACAGGAAGTCTTGCCCATGACTGTTAATCTTGCCTCCCTTAAGGTCTGCTGCTACCAAGGCCGCTGCTGTAGTGCATTCATGCTATGGTTTTAAAGCTGGTCTCGATGAGATTCCTTAGCTCTTCTGGTGTCAATTCTCCCTTCTGGTATACTTCAGTGTAGAAAGAAGAACATAAGGATGTTCTGTAAATAAATTTGTAAATATCCATGTTAATAGTCAGCGTAGCCAAATTCTCTCTGAGGTCAATGTTTCTAGCGTATTTTTCAGAAACTATTTAAAAGCATCTATGAATAAAATGAGAATATTTGTTTAGAACTTAATTTCATCACTGAAAATCAGATTTGGAGTAATAATGCAAGCTTGAAAATAATTCAAGTCTTTTCATGGCTCTTGCCTTAATGCCGACTTTAAGATTTGTTTATCCCATAGTTGAGTGAACAGCATGAGTGCCATCCTGTGCCAGGCCTGCTGCAATTGGTTGTTTCACTACATTCAAAAGCTCCACCTACTAAATCTTTGTGCAAGCAATTCAAAACAAAAAACCAGTAAGAATGCAAAAAAATTCCTACTGAAACAAGTCACTTGTCAGTCTGTCTAGCGTGGGCTATACTGCCTGGCAGACAGAGCACTTCAACAAATATGTTAGTAGCCTGGTTAAATTCGAGCTTAAAGAGGGAAGGCAGTAGCTGTCAGAACCCCATTGCTTCTTATCCCCTCTGCTGAGCTACCAGCAGTCAAAACCCATTTATTTCAGAACCATGTAGTTAATGCATCCAGTGCTGCGGTTGTGCAGTTGTTCCCTTGATTGACAGGAGGAGCACAGTAGTCTCATGCAACTCTCTGGATGTTCTTTGTTAATAGCAAGAGTAATAAAATAAAAAGGTATAATTACTGCATAGCTGCACATGCTACTTTGAATAAATTTTGTGGTCATTTCCAAATTAAGAAGTGATCACATCACAGTTGAAATTCTTTGGCTTCTTTGTGGGTAACCTAAGCAAGAACGCACAGGAAGATTGATTAGACTGACTTGTTTAATACAAAAGCAGCACATTTAGGTTCAGAAACCTGGAGAGAATATTGTACTGACACTGTCATTATCTCTGGAGAAAAAGAAATTTGTGGGTCAATAGACCTGTCACTACAACTTTTTTTTTTTTTTTTTTTAAAAAAACAAAGAAGAAATTTTTTTTAAAGC
>VYZW01059169.1:1352-18321 GCA_013401315.1 Balaeniceps rex | reverse complement strand
AAAAGACCTTTTCTTTAAACTTTTTTTTTTTTTTTTTTGAAAAGAACAAGCAGTAAATTTGTATGCAGGCATGAATAAGTAAGTTTGTTTCCTGCCTTCTCCAGGGAAGATATCTCACACAACATCATATTTATCAAAAGAATGCATTATCTTCCATTTATAGGTTTTCTACCAGCCCAAATAGACAAACTGAGAAGATAAAATATTGTACACATTTCTTTGGCTTTTAAATGCCAGGTTAAATGTCTGTGGTTTCGTGCTACTTTGTGTGTGTGTATGCACGCACATATCAGACTGTGCCTTAAACTTTGGGTTGTAGCCGCCCATACTGGCAAAACCCTCCTGAAGGCTTTCTTTGGTACAGCCTTTAGCTCCGCAGGAAGGACAACAGCTGTCTGTCTCTCCATGTCTGTTCTTGTTGATCAGTCAGCTAGGCTTCCACTCCCTTCCTCTGCTGTTTTGAACTCAGTTATTCTATACACACTGTGATGGCTGCTTGTTATTGTATTAATGACTTCCTGGATGATGGTAGCATTAGGAAAATAAACCTTAGAGTTGAGGACCTGTTTGAAAATTATCTGTAGTTGTGCTGTCACTGCAGCCTTTCGTTTCATCTCCTTAAAGGTTGAAGATCTGTTCCCTGTGTGGGCACTAGCTACTGGTACACAGGACACAGCAGTGAAAGTTGTCCAGCTGAACTAGAAGTGTTTACTGAAGGCTTATTTGAAAGCAAATGTTAATGAAAATGTTAAGTATTATATCTACTCCTTCATGCTAAAACAATAGGCTTTTAATATATTTTTCTGATTCATTAAAGGGAGCTATCTCTGGTTTTAGAATTCAAACCTGTGCTTCTGACCTGGAAAAGCAAGTCTTAGCCTGCCTGGCAGAAACAAATCTCTTCATAGCAGCCATTCCCTTTCACTTGATCAACATCTTTTTTGAAGTTGAGTTACTTTGCCTTAAATTTTATCTAAAGCTATAAGATGCCACTTGAAAGGGCAAAAAAAGACATCAGTGTAGGCAGTTGCATTTAATCAAGAATTTGTGACATTCCTTTGAGTTGCAATGCCTTGTTTATTCCCCAGCTAGTACCTCAGCTGAGCCTAATGAAATAATGAAGTTCAGATCATGTAAGAACTTTCTCAAAATCCTAAGTGGTTTATGTTATTTTGTACTAAAACAGGGTTGATATGCTTTAAAACAAACAAACAAAAACCCACAAAAAACTTTCCTGCTATTTCACAGAATCATTGATTTTAATTGAAATTTTACAGCTGTGTTCCAGATTGCTGTAGTAACAGTATGCTGATTTCTGTTAGTGAACTTTAATCTGTAATTGATCTTTAAATTCATTTTCATGGGCCATTTTCAGAGGTGACATGATAAAAAGTAGATACTTCTTGCAGTATGCAGTATGCAGTTACCAGCCTGCAGATTTGCCATAAGAACCTGTTGTTTAAGGATTTTTAGAGTAAGTGTAGATGGTGCTTAATTACATTCCTTGAAACTTTCAGAATTATTCCCCAAGATTCTTAGGGACATATTTAAGGTGTGACAGCCTCCCCTGTACTTTGGCAGAGGCCAGGACATTAATCCAAACCATGGGACTGTTTGTGTTCTGAGTCACTAAAGTGGAAAAAGCACATAATGATGGGAAACAATGAAGCAGAACAGACTTGGTCTTACATGAAACGTTTTAACGCTATCCCTAGGAAAAATTCCCTGAGGACTTCTGGCAGCTTCCATCTTTTATAGCTGTTTCTGTCCTTTGGCAAGACAGACAAAACTCTCTAGTGATTATTCATACTGGTCTGTTCTGGGTGTCAGGGGCTCCTACGTGCACTGGTAGTATTTCCTACAGTGTTTTCCAGTGTGGTGGCAGTCTGGGAACATTATTGTAGAGCTGGCAGCTGTGATCGTTTTAAGCGCTGTGTCATCTAAATGGGTTCAAAATCTCTCTTAATGCTGTAATATGTACTAGTAGTCTGTTTATGCTAGCAGCATTGTGCTGATATTGCTAGGAAAGCTGAACTCATCATAGTGGTTTTGAGACGTGTCTTTTTAACCTGTTAGTGTATATAGGACCAAAGTCAGTGTGATGTCTAGATTCAGGTGGAATTGCAACTCTCCAACCCTAAGTAGATTAAACTGTGCTCGAAGGTATTCATGATAACCTGAGAACGGAAGGTAAAGTTACGTTCTTTAATGCCTGACTATGCTTTGCAGCCCTTGTTTTGTCTCGTATTGCATGATCTTAGGATAAAAAGGCAGCTGTCTATCAAGCAGGGCTCCAGGAAGTCCCGGAGGGACTGAGGAAATTCAGTGAAACACAGTTACACACATAGTGACTGTATATCCTGCAACTGTTTCAGCCAGTGTAAAGATGCTGAGTTTATTCATGCCACCAACACCAGTACAAGGCATTTGGCAAGTGTGTTTCGTTTCTGTTTATGTATGTATCTAGGCGATGTCTCCTAGTCACACACTGGATGATTACTTCTGTGAGGCACACTGAAAAACCAAAATGCTAGTGATTCACATTTTAGTTATCAAACTGAACTCCAGACACTATTAATACTCATGATGAATGTATGCCAGAGGAGTTACATGTGTACCAAAGAACAGAAAAGTATCTGAATTGCTGGGTTACCATTTGTTCATGATGCATATTCCTTACTGAATCTCTGTGTCACTTGAATATATATATACCTCTTTGACTTACTCTAGTTAGCATGCCAAACAGAAGGAAAGAAGATGCAATAGCCTGGACTGCGTCATGAGGGAAGCAAGTCTACTGCACCTTTGAAGTTGCTGGCCCAAGTTGTTACCTGTGTCAGCTAGGTGAGAGTAACAAAGGATCTTGCTGAGCATCTCGACAGAGCATAGATGATTCCATGTTGTTTTCTGTTAACAGTGGACACCCAGTGCAATGGGACTCCACCACGGTGACTCAAACCTTATGGGTTTTGCCAATTGGTAGTGACTTTAATTAGGCAGTGTATGTGCCCTGAGACAGCTTTCTTTATTATTAGCTTTTGTGCATAGTTAAAGGAGTTTCTCTCTGACCAAGTCCTGTAACTATAGTCTTAGCTAATATTTTGCTTTGTTACTCCCTTGTCTTGATTCAGATCCCAAGTGACCCAGGCATCTGGTTCTTTGTGGAAGCAAGCTCCTTGTGCCTGTAGGCTTAGAGTGAAAGGATCCATTGAAATTGTGAGATAAAAGGATGAGGATGATGGTGTCATTTGCACTGGTGATGAGGAAAATCTTTGAAAAGAAATTAGAGTTCAAACTAAGGTTATGGTCGGACATGCATGAAAGTGTCAGAGGAGGGATGCTGAACAGCAGACAGAAATTAATTTGCAAATACAGAGTTGAGAAGTAGCTGAAGACAAATCCAGTGATAAAACAGTATCAGGATACAAGAGGAGACATTTGGAAGTCACATGCAAAATACAGCCAGCTGGTGGGAGAGAGGTAGATGTTTTACTAGCCATGAAGACTGTTTGCTGTCAGGCTCTAATGGAATGTGTGAAGCGCTTTGAGATCCTGCATGCGAAGTAAGTGTAGAACATAACACCTGTCATGTCTTCGTCAGTTAAAATGATTGCTAAAATATATCCTTTAAACAAGGTTACGCCAGCTTTCATGTAATGTAGACTTTGTATGAAACAAATGAAGATAAACTGGAAACAATTTGATGAATCTAACTTATTCCTGTATGTTGATGAAGTAAGTTATGTGGTTTAGCATTTTCTTTAGCAGATGCAATACTTAGTGTTTGTCCTGAAGAGTTAACAGTTGGAAGACAGTACCTGATCAGTGAGAAGGCAGCAATCTAAGATCACACAGCAAACCATAGCATTGCAAGGCGTACAGTCCAGGCATCCAGTTTCTAACCTGGATGTCCTATTCATAAGCATACTATCTCTCTGTACCCAGGCTGAACTAGCAAATGCCACCTACCTTATCTATTATAATGCTTCATTGGTAAAATACACATGTAACAAAATGTTAGAGATCTAGCTAACACACAACATCATTCCAGAGGTAAGTCTAGCTCTTTAAAAGGGATTATTTCACGTAAATTAAAAGTCTGAATGGAGAATAATATTTGTGCAGGAATGTGCATGTAGTGTAGGAATGAGATTGTGCAGAATAGAATTGATCTGAGGGCTTAGGTTGTTAGGTGGAGCACCTAACAAGATGTCTGGTTCTCTGGTATTGTATTAGATAAAAGATGGCATTGGTATTCTGGTATTCAATCTGTTTTTCAAAAATGTACGTTGGAACTACAGTTCTGTAAGATTTAGAGTAAATCATTATGGATGTTAACAAAACATGTTGCATTCCCACCCGACCCCCGCCCACCAAGAAAACCCCAAACCCAATACAATGTTAAGCACATTCAGTGTTTAGAGTTTTACTAATGCAGCCTAGTTGTGCTTTCAGGAGTCCTTCCTCCTTTCTTCTATAGCCACAGACATAATAACTTGCCCAGTTATTATCCTGGGAATCCAACTAGCAAAACTTTTAAGTTATACTTAACTTTCTCTGTAACCTGTGATTACTCTAAGTGCTAGTAACAAATCTACATGTGTTTGTATCATGGCACTTCCCAAATTAAACCAAATAATCAACGTGCAAAAATAACACCCAGAGGTCTGCCTGATCCATATGTTAATCAGAATGGAATTTGTATTATCCTCTTGCAACATAACATATTCGAGGAAGCAACACTGTACATAGAGGCTCAGCCACACCTAAACCAGAAAGTCCTTTGTCCTGATCCCCCTTTTTTTTTTTATTCAAGAAAAAAGTTTAAGTAGGCAATACATATTGACAGAATTGTGCCCTTCATAACTCCAGTGTTAATGCATCTTTGATTATTTGCAGACAGCATCCTGAAAGAGTGTGAGCAAGGTCTGTGTAGATGAAGGAGTCAAACAAGCAGGGACAGAAATGAGAGAAAAATCTATTGAGACCTGCGTGACCCCATATGCACTAATGTTATTGCAAAGATAAAGTTTGGGTTAGAGAGGAACTTAAATTGAATATTCAAGTTAAGCACATCAAGCCTCCAGTAGTATAACAGAAGATGAGGATAATGACCAGAAAAATCAAAGGTGTTGGTGAGGTGGAAGACAGTGGTATATTGAATTGAAAAAGAGGGAAGGGAAAAAAGATAAAATTAGTATCAAACAATATTAAGCAGTAACAAAATAATGGGAGAGTTAGCACTGGTAATGTCACTGAGTCTGAGAGGATAGAATAAATGGACCAACAGCATATCCATAGAGTATAGGATGAACCACAGTCACAGTGAGCTGTCAGAAGGGAAGAATGAGAAGTTAGCACAATTACATTTGGTTTTCCATCCACAGGACTCTGGGGAGCTCCAGTCAACAAAAGTGCGCTCTCTCTGATTTCTGTGGTCAGCATGTAGGAAGCCGGAGATCACAAATAGGTAGTTGCAGCTGAAGTAGCTGCCAGTTATTTGAAATATGACCTTCTATGCAGATATTTTAAGGGGGGGGGCGGGGATGACACACCGACTAAGCAATGTGAAAACAAATTGAAAACCTTTCTTGGCACTGCCTTAGTTGCAGGCTAGTTGCAGCATGTTTCTTCCAGTAAATCATCTGTGAGGCAGGCAGAGAGAGACACTGGGCTTGTGGTAAGTGCAGTCCTTGTCCCAGCCTTTTATCTAGCCTAATGCTGACAGTAGTTACTTTAATGTAGTGCTCAGGAGCAGTGGTCATGCACCAGAACCCCTTGTGATAGGTGCTGTACAAACCCTCCAAGCTTTGGGTAAATCTTCGGAAATAACCCATGCGAGTTACAAGCTTATGTCTCATTTTAAAAAGTGATGCAGGTACTTGGCTGCTGTTCTCCCATTGAATTAATTTCCTTTCCCTGTTTGGCAGATAACAGAAGTCTTTCCTATTTGCACAGTCTGACTGCTGCCTTCTTCAACTCACTGGTTTTGCAGAGTTTTTTCTTAAAGGTACGAAGACTAAATCATATTTCCATGGGCAGGATCACCAGACCTTGGTATTAGGGGATGGTTCGCTGTTCTGCTGAAAGTGTTAAAGTGTTTTCTGCTGTTCATACTACTTAGATTCCCCAGCTGGTACAAGTGCCTTTGATGTCAGTTGACCTACATAAGCGGAGAGCAATTGAGGGAATTCGTAATATGTTTGAATATAATGTTCGTATCTTCATGACTCTCAATATGGTTGCTTTTTTTTTCCTTATTGTCAGTCTTTTTTCTTTTGAAATCACTTCAACAATCCCTGAAGCTTGTGTAAGTCCAGAGAGGCTGCTGTCTATTTTAAACTGAGGTGAATGTGTGATTCTGAGGCTGAATAATTGATGATTGAGTTGGATATTGGAGACAACATCTCTGTTCCCTTTCTGAAGCTGTTGGAATTGCTGGAAAATCTTTTTATGCTGCAGTTAATGTGGCTATAATGATAACAGTTCACTTGATATCAAAGCTTTTGCAAACTGTTCATATGAAAATCTAGTTAACCAAAATTAATGGTGGTATATGAGCTACTTCAGATTTTAAGAAGTGAACAATTTTCTAAGGAAATGGGAATAGTAGTGTCATTGGAACAGGCTGTGGTAGAGGACTGAAAGGTAAATGGACCTTCAGTTAAGAGAATGAACGTGTTCATCTCTGAATTAATTCATTAATATGTGACTCAGCAGATTTTATGCAAGAATGCAAGATACATGTCACATGTTGGCAATACATCACATATGTGAAAATACTTTTTTCAGCTGAGGGTGTTGTGGTTATGCTTTTCTGCTTTTGCTTTAAGAATGTTTGACAAGAGATGGGGGTAAAAAAAACTATCCCTGAGGGACTGTGCATCCATTAGTAAGCAAATTGGCTGTCTGGCTTCAGCTCAGCTGCTTATCCCTATTTAAAGCCCCTAATGAATACTGCAGTACAGAATGGCTGTTACTTCTAGGACTGTACGTACTTTTGATCTGTGAATCACCTTTCCAAGTCGCCAGTGATTTTTTTTCTAAGAAACCTGAAAAGCAGGGGGAAATTATCTGTTTAACTGTTAGTGACAGACACTGGTGGAAGTGGGATACCCAGGAATTAATTTTTAAGGACAGGTTCATTAATACACAGGGAAATAACCCCAGTGGCCTTGCCAAAAAGAAAGCTAACGTGTCAAACTAATGCAATAATGGCGCTGATGTTCTCTGACAAAACACTGTGTGACATGATATGCCTTTTCCTATGGCTGTCCCCTTCGTGTCACTTTCGTTTATTCAGAAAAGGGCTATTAACATTATTTTCACCTTCTGCAAGGACCAGTTCACCCATCCACTCTGTTGCCTCCATGTGATGTTTGAAGTCTAACGTAGTATTTCTTAATTCTCCCTTTTTGTATCTCTGATCTTGTTTCATCCCAGCAATTTCTTTGTCTCTCTCTCAGCCCATGTTCTTGTGTCGCTTTTGGGCTTGCCTGCTTTTGCCACCACTGTTTTTATGCACCTGTCCAAGCCTAAAACTTTTTTACCCTCTTTGTCTGCCAGAAGACATCTCTGTCTATGCCTACAAAACCCCCTTATAGCAGAGGCAAATATCTCTTTGCAGAATCAAAACCACTCTGTGACAACATACTCTTGAAAAGGACTACCCAAAGGCATTCACCTGCAGGGGACTAAAAAAACCACACCTAAATTACAGGAATAACTGCATGTATTGGGAATGGGGAGTGCTTGCTTTTTTCTGAAGTATTTGAGATTGATCACCAGTAATCTGTGTGAAACGCTGTTGTGAAACAGTAATCTAAAGTGATCCAACTGAAGATCTTCTTTTGCAAATACTTATACAAAAACTATATCTTGCCTTTGTTACCTGTGTAACATCTGGGCTTCAGTAATTTACTTTTCACTAGTCAGACTGGCGGAAGTTTTGACTTCCCCTCCCCCTTCTGGGTGTGGTGTGCCCGTTCGCGTTATCTGAGCGTGATTCAGTGAGCCCCAGAGCTCGTGCCTTGGTCTGCTAGCGTTTATGGCTCGCGGCAGGCGTCATGTCGACTTGTCACAGCTGACACACTCGGGGACACACTGAGCTCTGAGCACCGATCACTGAACACTGTTGGTGCGAAGCAGGCTTGGCTCTAGCTGCAAGCTGTAGGGAACCCGGTTCGCCGTGTATGAACCCAGAGCAGGGGGGTGCAGCAAGTGCCCAGCTTGGCGGGGCGTGGGGGCGAGGGGTCGGGGCCGCTGCGCTGCAGCGTGGGCTGTCCCCTCTGTGTCTGGGAATGAGGTGCTGTGCCCTGCCCGAGAGCCCGAGCACCTTTACAGCCGCGCTGCTTTGGGGAACCGGGCTGCAACGAGAGCCTGCTGTCCCGGTATCGCAGGGGAGAGGGCAGGGGTACGGGGGCTGCCTTCCTCCGGGGCACCGGGCCACGCCGCGGGGACCGCTTTCCTTACATCTGAAAGGTGGCCAGCTACCGAGCAGCTTCCGCGGCGCTCCGCAGAGAGCGGGGCGGGGGGGCGAGGGCTGCACCCCGGGGCGCTGCTCCCGGCGCCTCCTCCGCAACTTCAGGAGCTCCCTGGGCGGCCCCCGGGGACGGGGCCAGGGCCCTGCAGGACACGGATGCGGAGGGAGAGGCCGCTTCTGCCCTACCCTTGCCCACCCCGTCCCTCTCCCCTTCCTGCTGCGGGAGGCGGGCGCGGCCGGGTGAGTCAGCGCCGCGCCGGGGGGGCGCCGGGGCGGGGAGGGCCCGCCCGGCCCTACAAAACCCTGCCCGGGCCGCCGCNAGAGGGGGGAGGCGGCAGCCCCGCGGGGCCGGGCCGAGAGTGCGGGCGGGTGTCGGGCCGCCGTAGCCGCTTCCCCGGCGGGAGCGGAGCGGGCGCAGCACGGCCGCGGAGCGGGGCGGTGGCTGGGTGCGGCCGCCGCCCTCCTGCTCCCCGCGCTTTTCTCCTCTTCCTCCGGGCGTTGCCCGCCCGTTACTCTTCTGTGTTCGGCTCCACGGTGAAACGGCGGCCTCCAAGGGCGAGGTTGCCCCCGGAGAGCTTCGAGCGCCCCGCACCAACACTGGGTGTGGCGGCAGCGCTCAGAAAAGAGGAACCGGTCCCAGACTCCGTCAAACTTCCCCAAATACTCTTTTCTTTTCCTCGTTAAGGTACACAAAGGTGCGGCTGGATTGACGACGATACTGTAAATTCACTTTTCGGCCCGGAGCCTCGCAGAGACGCGGGCGGTGCCGGCCAGCCTCGCCGGCTGTAGCAGGCGGTGTTCGCTCAGCTGTGGGTTGCCGCTGCAGGCGCGGCGGGGCCCTGAGCCTGCCCGAGCCGCCGCGCCGGGCCCGGCCTGGGGCAGCGGCCCCTTCCCTTCTCCCCAGGGCATGGCTGCGGCTGCTGGCGCCGCTGCAGATGCAGCCGCTGGCACGGGCAAGAGAGAAGCCCTTGTACGGGGAGCGCTCCGGGTAGCTAATGCTTACCCGAGGTTTGCCTTTGCTCTCACCCGCGGCGTGCCAGGCCCGCGGCGTGCCAGGGAGCCCTGTGCGGCTCCTTGCTCGCAGAGCCGGGCTTTGGTATGGCTCTCCCACCCTGCCCCGGCCATGAGCAGAATCACTGAGATCTTGTTGCTGCCTTTCGGATTGTGAGTCAGCTTGGACACCACTTCCTCCCTCTCGAGTGAGGAGGGGAGGTAGGGCAAAGGAATGTTGCCATGTGTTTTAGCTGGAAGAAAAGTGAAATGATTTCAGGATAGTCATGCAGAAGTGAGTTGTGTTCTTATGCATTGCGGCTTTAATTCTGTTTAATGTTAGTTGTTCTTATGTTCATATTCAAATGCTGTATCGGCACACAGATGTGCAGGCCCCACCATATAGGTCAAGAGTGAAATAATCTTTTGGAACCTCTGTGCCCTTGAGTGATCCATCCCTATGTGTGCCTTCTGTTGGTGAGGCTAGTTGTGATAAGCAGCCCTAGTGAGTGTAAGTTCCATTAGCTAATGTATAGAATGGTTTGTGTTGATTAAAAAAAAAATAAAAAAAGAGGTTTTCCTGTGAAGTCTCAGAAGTGAGAATAACTTGAATTCGAAAAAATAAAAGTCCTTGACTTTGTATGTGCGTAGTATCTTCCTGGAATAGAACATCTTCTGGGTTATTAGCAGTGTCTGTGGAAGAGAATGATTAAAGTATGTTTGTGGTAGTGTGGTTTAATGGGTTTTGAAATCCTTTTCTTTAAAGCTAATTTTTTCTCCAAGTAATGGCTTTAAATGATCTGCTAAACCTTATCGGGTGATTTGGGGAGATACAGCCTGGCTGGTTTGTACTTGTGGTTAGCACTGTATAGAAATGAATGATTTTGAGTCCTTACTTCATTTACAGCAGATATTGCAGATGATCTTCACTCTCCCTCATCTTCTCTGTTGCTAGGCCTTGCCCTAGTTTTTGGAGACCTGACACAAATGTGCTCCGAGTGAAAGAGTTTCCATTCTCTCATTCTGGGGATGCCATTTCCTTGGCTCAGATGTCTGGGAACACCCTTTGCTCAATCTCTGTCTACAAGAGTATAATAAGTGCTTCTTAAAATGCTAACTCTGCTTATTGAGCAATGTAGTTGCTTGTGCATACCTGACACTTCTTTCCATGGATCACATGGGGTTTTTCTGCTGTAATGTACATAAGCTGCCCCTGGGAATTGAGATATGGGGCTGCTTTTAAACACACTCTTCCGTCACCAAACAGTTATGGGGTAAGGTACTGAGCATAGACTAGGCCCACTATAATAACAGATTTGCAAACCAGTGATTACTGAGGGGGTTGACGCCAAAACAGATGCTGTCTCTTTTAGTAGAATAACATTATGATTCAGGATTATGTAATGTGGATTTAGGAGGAAAACTGGTTGTAGAAACTTGCCTTAAGGTACTGAAGTATTAGTTTACAGCTGGAAGGTAGAAGTTGATTCTTTTCCAGGAGGAAGAACAAGTTAGTGCAAGTATTTTCTATTTACGTGTTAAAACCAACCCAGAACTTGTCAAAACTGCATCAGATAAAATCAGTCCATCAGAGAACAGTGAGAGTCTGTTCCCAAATACGAGTGCCTAACAAAGCAGGGTGTGACAAGAGATGCATTTATTCTCCGAGTGAAGAACTTTCTCTGCAAAGATTCTTGCAAAAATTCCCATTTTTTTCTTTTGCCAGCTTGCTGCTGATGGGCGGTCGGTTGCTATAGCATTGTTGTGTGCTGATGATATGAACCTCCCAGTTCCAGCTCTGTGTGAGGGTGTGTTAGTTCTGCTCCTGGACTCTGTTCAAGTGTTTTGTTCCAACAAGCCTTATTCAATGTGGTTTTTTAAGTGATTTAGAAACAGGAGTCTTGCAGAAAGCTGTTCAGTGATTGTTTTGTGAAAGATTATACTGAGGTTGCTTTGCTTCAGCTTTCAGTGGTCTTTTTTAGTTCTTTGTGACAAGCAAGACTAAAGGACTTCAGTTGCTCATCTTTGGTATTGGTTGTAATACTGCCAGATTACAAAGGTCTCATTGTTAGGTACTTCATTTTATTAAGAATAAACATTAAGAATGTCATAACTTGGTAATATATCCTCTCCCTCCAACCAGCATGCTTAATAGTGCCAGTAGCAGGTAGCAGCTTATTACAACTTCTGCAGCCTATCTTTAAAAGGCTGGGTTGGATTTTTGCTCTGAAAAAGATTCATTCTCAAATAAGTTGATACACAACTGTGTTTTTCATTCTTTGTCTTATTTTTCCTCCCCTGGGATCTTAATTTTTCCTTGAAGTAAAGTTACTTTTGTTACTTATACCTAGGTTGCTTCAGAAGATGATGAAAGGTTTTCTTTCTGTGCTCTAAGTGAGGAAAGGTGTGATTACAGCAGTTACGCTACAAAAGCCATGTAATTGTGTTTCTGCATTTTATTCTCGTAACGCTATATCTGCTAAAAGTAAGGATTTCTCTGCTTTTCTCTTGATGTGGAGGAGGTTTACAGGAGCTAAAACAAAAAATAAACACTTGTTCTAGAGTTTTAACCAGATCTCCATTATTAAGAAACTATTTCAAACTTATTGCTGGTTCTCTGAGCTCTTGGTTTCAGATTGATCATTGAGTGGAGAGGAGTTTGGTTTGTCTGGGAAGTTTGCCTGAGCGGCTAGTACTGCTTGCCTGAGAAAGCCCCAATACCATTAGAAGAGTGACTGATGGAGGATAAAAAAAGAATCTGAAAACCAGTTGAAAGTACATACCCAGGACTGGCCGCACAATAGCGGGGAGTTGGCTCAGAGGGCATGGTATCTGGGAGCTGGAGTGGGGGAACCGGTGACAGCATGGAAGTGAAGGGAGTGGCACCCAGTGAGGCTGAATAGTGCAATTTGGTTCCAGGCTCAGTTATCAGTTAGCGGCATGTCACTGGTCTTGAGATGTTGCTGTCCTTTCTCTCCTACCTCTCATCAAGCCAGCTCTTTTCCCTGTTTGATAATGCTCTCTACAGCTTGATTGTAGAGTTCCTGAGAAACAAGCTTTAATTCCAACAGGCCAAATAATGTTTGCTGCAGGTGCCAACCTGGATGACTAGAAGGCAACGTGAGTGGCAATGTCTGTCCTTTCAGTAGAGGAATTTGAGAGCAGAGTTTTGGGAATGCATCAAGCCTCTTAAATATTGCCTCTGTCTTACCATCTTTGGAAAAAACTTCCTCCTTAGTTGAGAGACCCTTCCAGTAAAACAGTAATACAGCTCTGGCAAACCTTCCTGACCAGAAGCCAGGGTTGGAAAAAAACAGGGTGTTGTAACATAAGCATATCACGTCAATGTTTGTTTCCGCAGCGTATATAATCTATCTCAGGGTTGGGGTTTTCCCTGTTTTTCTTTATATATGTTAGCAAGATGTTATACAGGTTCTGGCAATGGAGCAATGATATTGATTATCTTGCCTCAATGCCTCTTACTTTTGGAGCTATCATTTTAAGAGAGTCTGTGTTACCTAGTATCTGACAGTCACGTTACTAACTGGTGTTTGTAGCTTGTCCTGTGATTCTTATTATTGGGGAACCACTACAAACCATATGATATTAGAGGCATTTGTGGCCTCTGTCCAGGATTAAAGATTGAACAGCACTATGATTTTATAAAATGTCTGCCTGAATATAGTTTCAATGTATTCCATGAGTACTTGAGGAATTGAGCATCTGATTGAAATGCTACTACTTGTTGCTGCTTTTTGGGTTTGAGCTGGACCAGGCTATAATGTTTCTGCACAATTTTCCTGGTACTGAGTTGTAGGCTTAGTTGATTCTGTTTCTAAGGTAGAGATTCTCCAGTTCCTAAGTTTAAGTATTTAAAATGCAGAAGAAATGTTGTTTTTTAAGGAGTAAAGATAAATTATGAAGACCTCTCACTGTTGCATTATTAATGGTGGTGTGGCTTGGAAACTCTCAAATCTGCTTTCTTGCTTGGGATTTGCAGATTCATTGGACTATGTCTCTTTCAGTGGGGCAGTGTTTCAGGACTATATAACATGCTGATGTAATTGTAAATACATTTACGTCTACTTGTTTGGTTTTTTTTTTTTCTCTTCCTCCAGCATTCTTTCAAGATGTCTACTGTCCATGAAATTTTAAGCAAGCTCAGCCTTGAAGGAGATGTAAGTATTATTATCTAAACATGAAAAGTTTGTTTTACTTAAATGCCACATCTTGTTTCTTTTACAGGACTCTCTACCAACAATTGTACTGAGCTGCACAGTTTACAAGATTCCACACATCTCTTCTACTTAAACTTACATTGACTAAAAACCTAGTCAGCAGTGATCAGTTTTCAGCCACAAAGCATCTGTAAACCATAGGACAATTATATGAGGTGACTAGATTTAATGACAGTTCTTCTAACTGGCCAGCAGCATGAGCAGTATTCATACTGCTGGGCCATATGAAAGAGATCACAGGACAAACTGAATGGCTAGTTCGCATCTGTGGTCCCCCTTTGTTCCAAAGGAACAAGTGAGTTAAGGATGATAAGAGAAGATGGAAATGTGTTCAGTTTTGCTGATACATCCTGAGTTTTCTTTTCTTTTTCTTTTTTTAATTAAAAATGGAGAACATTATTTAATAGGAATTAAAATACTGGGGATCTTATTCCTGTAATGGTTGTCACCAAAACCAAACTACCTCTTGAAAAAACTTATTTTCTCAAACTTCTTTTCTCATTTTCTGTTTTGAAAAATGTAAAGAATCTTGGTTTTGATTGTGTATTTTCCACCACATCTGCACTTGCTTGATAGTTTTATTGAAATACCGGAAAGCCACACTCTCTTTGTTTGATTTCTTATGTTGCAACATTAGATGGTAGGGTTACCAGTGTAGTGTCAGGATATCATGCCATGAATCTGTGGTTCTGTGATTATCACTGAAGAGGAAGTGAATCCTATCCATGCATTATTTCATCATGTGGCTTATAAACTTGCTATACTTTAACATTTTATAGCCAGTAAATCTGAGCTAAGTACAAGCAAACTTTTTTCCTGTTTTTGTTACTTTTTGCAAAATAAATGATACCATATGATCTTTGTGAAAGAGCTGTTGCAAAGAGCTGGCTACTGCACTGTAGGTAAGTAACGAAGCTGATTGTGTACTGCAAAAGCAGTCAACTCTTCAGATTTCTTGGCCGTGTTTGTTTCAACGGAGAATTACTTTTGGAATAATATTTGAGCAATCTGTTCTCAAGGGCAGAAATGTTTCTTCCATGATGCTTGTGAGTAGTTGCAAAAGTCAGATTTGAATACTGTTCCATGCCAGCATTTTAATCAGAAATCTTGCCATAGAGTGGAAGAAATATCAGGCAGCTGCTTTGTTCTGTAGATCCTAAGTTGGAAGCCAGAATTATTGAGGAGCTAGTTTGCATAAAGGATTTGCCCAGTTCCCCTAAGCAATGATTCAGCAAGTTNAGCAGAAATGCAGCAAAAGAGGTAGAATTAACATTGCTAAAAGAATTTTTTTCTTAATCTGACCTGATTGCAATCTCCTGTCACATATGACTTGCTAAAGAGTTTCTTAATTGCCTGAGGATCCCTAAATACTGAGAGGCGTTTCATATCACGAAGCACAATTTCCGATGTATTTCCGTGGAAGGATGTTTAGGAGCTCACGGAATTCGCCTCGGAAGTTCCAGAAAGCTTCAATTTTCTTAAAAAAAAAAAAAAAAAAAGTTTTTAGCCTTGAGGGTATAGAATGGTTGCAGCTGAACCCAAGTCCTGTCTCATGCAATAAGGAATTCGTGCGTTCTACATCAGTGGTATAGTGATTGATTTGTTTTGAGACGAAGAAACTGGCCTGCTTGCTTCAGCCTGGTATTGTCTTCTCCTTCCTTTAAGGAAAAGAGGGAGTTGAGCTGAAGTTAATCTATGCTTGCAGTTTCTGCATGTGTCCACAAGAGAGTACAGAAAGATTTCTGTAACGACGATCTTGCTGTTACACTTCATTATGTGCTCTATCTTTGCACTGAGAATTGGAAGCCTATATTTTAGTCAAGACTTTATAGGTTACTTGCCAGACGATGTCAAGTTACTCAGTTTTCAAACGTGACTGATGATTTTTTTGAGGACAGGGAATACCGAGATGTAGATATCTTGAAAGGGTCCTGGGGGTTTTTTGGAAGAAATTATGCCTCTTCAGCTTTCCTGTTAGTGATATATGCTTCTCCCTCAAGATTGAATTCATCAAGCTCAGAGGAAGTAAACCAGTTGGAGGACCTCTGAAGCAGGGAGAAAAAAAAAATAGATATGCAGGGAGAAAAAAAAAAAACTTTCTCTGCTTTAGTCTAGCCCAGACTGCTTGTGCAGTTACACGCTACCTGGACTTCTACTGCCACATCCTGGAAAATTTTGTATTGAACAAAATGGAAAGTCAGTTGGAAAAACTCTTGTCTGAAAACATACAGTACCGGTACTGTGGCACAGTAGTGTACCAGAGTAATTTGAGACCATGTAGTCTGGAATTTAAATGGCTGTTTTTCATAGGCAGAATAACCACCCTGAAAAGACCTGTGTCTATTCCACTGAAGTACTCAAGACAGTCACCTGAGAGAGTAAAGCATAATCTTTGTGGATGCTGAATTTGAAGATGGTCCACTTACTGGTAGAGTAGCCAGCAGAAGGTTGCTGTCTTTCCTGGGTATACATACATACATACGTGGTGCTTCCTGGGTCTTTTGACCAGTGTCAGGGGATCTGAATCCAATTTGTTGCATGCGTTGGGTGGAAGGACAGAGGAAAAGATGGCTCCCAAATTGCAAATATGCTACGTATTTTCTCAGTGTATGATATCATCTCACAGTATAATCCTCTGTCCAAATGACTCAGAAAATACTTAGAGCTGGAAGGAGAGATACCCAACTCTGCTAAGCTCACCAGGTGACTTGCTTCAGATTATCCAGCAGTGCTGGTTAATTAGATGGAAGTGCCACATGATTGTATATACTAATGGGCTTTGGTTTAGGAATCTTTCAGGCACAAAGATTTCTCTGAGGCTGCATTGCACATCTCCATTTATTGTTTCTGTTAGCAATTTGATCTGCTACAAGGAAAGGCTGTGCTTTGTGGTGTGGCTGTGGGCCAAACTGGGGCCACTTTGCTAGACTGAGCTGATAGTAAGAGACAAAAGAAACAATGGTTCAGTTTATTGGTGCTTTTTTGATTTCCCATCTCCACAGCATAACACAGACTGTCTCAAGAAGGCACAGTGGTTGCTGCCAGAAGAATCTGTTCAGGACAGTGTGACCCCTACAGGATAGAGTCAAATGTAGTCAAAAACCATGGAATTTTTTAGTTAAAATTTGTCTTCCTTTTAACAATTTGCATGTAAAAAGATCCTCCAGGGATGTTAAGGTAGCTTAGTCCTGTTTATGAATCCAGCTTTCTGTTGTAGTTAGGGACTGAAACAAAAGTTTCCAAGGATCTTTACCAAGAA
>VYZW01059168.1:119247-188156 GCA_013401315.1 Balaeniceps rex | reverse complement strand
GAAGAAAATTAACTCTAGCCCAGCCAAAACCAGCACAACATTACACTTGGACTTCTGATGAAAAATTAGGTGAAGTACAAAACAGGTAGAATTTAAACAGATCTTTAGCATTTAAAGCAGCTTAGAGCTCAGCAGCACTTCTGTCTCAAAAACAGCCTTAATATCAATGGCAGCCTCCATGCCCAACTGCATTTTGTGCGTTTGGTGCTATAGTGGTGTTCAATGTCAGAGCATGGGACAAAAAAAGTGACTGCAATAATGTGATTCATACGGCAGACAAAAAACATAGCAGCTGTAAGACTTTGGATTTGAACCTTTTATTGGCTTCAGCAGCAGCAGCGAGGGGTCACGCCAGGGAAAGGCTGCTAGCTTCAGCAGACATGGAGCATCCAGTGCCTTCTGGTTCCAGCCCGGAGTCATGCTTCTGCTTGCCCAAGCAGTGCAGCAGGGACGTGGTGGTCTCCACAAATTATATGCAGTGGCCAACCGCTTTGAAAGCGCCTACCCCCTTGAAGGACAACCCTTGTGTCAGAACAGGGGGGACAGGGCAGGGGCAGTGGAGCAGGTCATGCCTCCTCAGCCCCCCGAGACAAGTGCAGCCAGACACATGCACCAGGGACTGGCTGCCCTGATCCTTCTGGCTTTCCTTGGGATGTGTTTCCCATCTTCCTGAGATGTAAGGCGTTGTTTGAGAAGCAAACAAGAAAGAAAAAATTAAGGCAGAGTCCAAAACAACCCCACAATGCTGCACAAAGGCAAAGGGACCACCCTGTCTTAATTCACTGGGCTGCCTGGTAGCACTGTGTTGTGCCAACAAAAGATGTACATGCAGACCTGCCAGACCATCGTCTGAAGCAAGGGAGACATGGCGTGCCTTGGAGCAGTGCTAGTGAAGACCCCACCAGACATGCTCCACACCTTTTTCTGTCTGCAGGAGTAACGTGTGCCTCTCATCTGTCACCAGTCTGCTGGCCACCGCTTGCTTCAGAAGCGTGCTTCCAATGCCAAGCGTGCCGGTACTCTGGTTGCCTTCACATGTCCCAGTCATGCTCGCACTGGGCTGGCTTTAGCTTTTAGTGTTTTATCTAGGGTTGAGGAAAAGCTTTAGCAGAGCTAATGGTAGTTCTTGCAGCATTATTGTTTTCTTTCCAGCCAGAAGAGTGCCGAGTGCAGGACTGGCAGCCATACGAACCATGCCACAGACTGATCGGCTTGGTTATTTATTCAGTTCTTTTAGATCACCAGTTGCAAGATAGATTGCTTCTCATTATAGATTCAGGCTTTTCAATTAAAATGTATAAAGAACTGAATTGGGAGTGCATATATTCCACACAATCAAACTCAGTTCCCCATGCAATGAAATGTTAGCAGGGTTAGCTTGGCTCAGCCAAATCTTTCTGCGGTTCCTGTACGGCACAGCCCCGTGCGGCACTGCACGGCTTAACAGGATCATGCAGCGCAGAACAGGGCCGAGCGTGCCCCTTGGTTTTAATAAGAACTGCCTTGTCGTCAATAGCTTGTAACTACTGATTATTCCCTCTTCCCTGATAGACATTTGATTTTTCTCTCCTGTTTTACATCGCAGTAATTGGGAAGCCTAGGGATACAAAACCATATCGAGCCCTGAGCTAAAATGCCCCAGGTACTAGTGCATCTAGCTTATACTTTAATTACTCTACTAATACAGGGAGGATTTTACAGAGCAGTAAACAGCAGTACCCTGAATAACGCCTTGGTTCGGCGCCATCAGTTCTTCATTCCACAAATATATTTTCCTTGGTGATCCAGAGCAAAAGGCTTAGTACATTATCATATGATAAGTCAATTTAAAAGAATAAAAAGTCCTGCAACACAAAGCTCAGTATTAAAAAGTCAACATGACAATAATACCTGAATGATACTACATGTATTAGAGCTAAAAATAGATTACAAAAACAAAAGTACATGCAGACAAGTAATGAAAGCATGTTTTTAAGGTGATTTATTAGGAACTATGAAGCAGTTCTGCCTTTGTGCTGAGCTGTGAACAGTGAAATTGGAATAAATAAAATAATCTTGCTGCATTAATAACTTGCTCTAAAACCACAAGTGTGTATAATATGCTCACTGGTTGCCAAGTGAGGACCATGATTTAAAGGATAGATTTGGTGTAAAATCTTTATCTCTTTAGAAGAAGAAATGAGTCAAGATACAGATCCTCACCCTACGAACATGAAGGGAGAGGAGGGGTGCCGCAGCAGCTGCTCCAGGCTCCAGGCCCAGTGCTCCAAGAGGCAGCTCCACCTCTCCAGGGCAGGAGCTGGCCATCCTGATCTGGAGGTGATGGTATTACTGGGGGTACAATGGCAGTGTCAGGGAAGACATTTCTGGAGGGCGAAATTATAAATCAGAACTTTCTACCACGTGAAATAGATGATATTTGCACAACTGAGGGAATAAAGCTCCATTTTTCATCCTTCTCTTTTCAAGTAGATCCCTGCCTGCAACACTGCAGAGAGCCAAATTGTGTATTAGCAATCTGTAGCTTCAGCAGCTGTCAGTGGAGTTGCTTTATACAATAGAAGGACCTGGCTCATTGGTTTAAAATAAAATAAAATAAAAAACATAAAATAAAATGAAAGAAAATTAAATAAAAAGAAATAAAATAAACCAAAAAATACTCTCTGCCCAAGATCAGTTTTAATGTGCTGGTGGATTTCCACAGATCACATGGCTAATGCCCACATGGTGACACCTTGGAGTATTTCAAAGGTGCTTACTCTTAATTATAAGCTTTTGCTTTACTTGCAAAGTATGCCAGGCTTAATGACATGCCTTTCTAATATCTCTTGGTCAGAAAAATGAACAAAATTCTAATCTGCTAGACCTAAAACTTAATGTTTCACTGGTGGAATTTAGAAACAGAAAGCGACTACAGCCTACATCTACTTCTTGGCTGAGGAACTGAGGTCCATCACAGCCCAGAGACTCAGCTGGGCACAGGAACCAAGTGAATAATGTGAACTGGAGATGGCCCTGAATTTCCTCACTTGTTTCAGAATTAGCTCTCCTTTCAGTCTAATGTCAATACTTAATGTTTGAACTCTGATGGGCTGGTTTGCCAATTATCGTTAGTGTCTTTTGTGAAGCAGCTTACCCAGGCTTTTAAAGCTCAATTACAAGCGTGTGTTAGCAGACAGGATGCCTGCTACATTTTTATATGCTGAAAATAAATACATAAAATATGACAAAGTGAGACTTTTATTAGTAACATACTTTTAGGGAAGAGTATAAAACATCCATTAGAAATCCTGTTAACAGCATTGGTCATTATGACAAGAGGAAAAACAGCTTTCCTAGGGATTTCATTTCTTTTTTTTCTTCTTAATGGGTACTACTCTTTCACCATCACCAGCAGACAATGTTGCCTATTAACATTTACTCAGCAGTTATCATTGTTATATGTCTTCATAACCATAGCGATTCAAATAATGTCGTTGCTCCACTCTTGTATTTTTCCTTTGATAAATATGGATAATGATCTAGCACCAAAGAAGCCCCTGCTCTCAATGACGTTGCAAAAGTTTCCAGGTAGGGTAATTTGGCTAATTCAATCCTGTACCATACTCAAGGAAAACTACATTTAAGCTTCATCAAATAGGGTTTTTTCTCAGTTTTTCCTCAGCAACAAAATCCAGTATTTTGAGGACCTCCAATGTGTTTGCACAGTGTAGCTCCACCCCAAGAATAATACAACTGTGCCTACAGCAGGCTCAGCTGAACAGGGTTGTTTATAATATGGTTTCATTCTGTAAGGACAGAGCTGAAAGACAGAAGTTGTATTAACAGGAGGCTCAAGTATATGCATTTAATACTTACATATTGTATTTAATTTATCCCCTGTGTGCAGTGCAAAATCAATTACAGTGAAACACCAGATTTAAACATGATGTCAATCCAACTATGCTATTGCAGTTTGATTTGACCTCTGTGGACCAGGGTCAAACTGTATTAGAAGGGAATGAAGCACGAACCAGCCTAGACATTTCCAATTAAAACTGGAGTAGCAAATTATTAAAAAGGGTCTGAATTATTTTTACCTGTGCAAAACATAACAGCAGATAGGATGAGTTCCGTAAGAGACAGACTAAAGCTCATTTCTAGGACAAGAGGAATGAATTATGAACACTTGTGGACACAGTAGATCTACTATAACCCACTCATTCTTTTTTTCTTACAGAGCAGATCTAATATATAATAATATGGTATATTTTGTATTACACCCAGGGAGCAGAATGTTGTCATATCTGTTAAACTTATTTGCATAAGGGGTTAGGATATGAAGCCCATATTCAAAACCTAATCTCCCTGTTATTTTCTAAAAGCTTAAAAAAGCTTGACAGATAAAAGCCAGTCTTAGCTATCAAGCACCAGCTCTTGATTACATGGCTTGAAAAACAAGATCAAAGCAAATGTAGAAGCAAAGTTACTGTGTTGTTAATGCCTCTCTTTCAAAAAATTCATACAGCCGGTAGCAGAATTGACATAGGTTACAAAGCTAAAGCCCATTTTAAGCCACATGCATGAGCTGCATCACTGCAGTACATTTTCATTCAGTACATCTACAGTAAATAAGTTGCTTACCATGGCAAATCCTAATTTCTAAGCTAACGAATGGATATCTTATATATGCTGACTTGGGTCTTCAATCTCCTGAGTCCCACACACATGTGGTCTTTGTTTTGGCAGGTTTGATACATTTGACCTTTACACGGCATGAGTTTGCTATTTAATTATAAGATGGTACTAGCTGGACTGCAAAATGGAATCACTCAGTAGTAAACCCTGCATGTGATGTGATGCTGCACACTGTGAGATCTGGCAAGTATTACATAGCAGGACTCCTCTTGCGTTTGGGAAATCACTCAGCAGAATTACAGCTTTTGATGGCAAAGCTACTTACAGGCAAATAAGGTCAAAAAAGCATTAAGGAGCATGAAGGGAAAGCCTAGCATTATTCACCGGTTCAGAACACAAAGCTTCCATGCCAACTGCTAGCAGTTAAAGTAAACATTTGTACAATCCTTCACCTACATAAATCTAATCAATGCTAGAGAATTATTGCTGGTTTGTAATGTGATGACTTCTCTGCGAACAATGAAAGATGAAAGGACAGGTGGGATGCAGTGCTTTCTCGGGTGACGCCTTCCCTGTGTGGCAAAAGAAGCAGTATTGCTATTTCACCTGTGCAGGGATGTATGGACCATAGATTCCCGTTTTCACCATCTAATCCCTTGCAGGCAAACGAAAGAGTTTTCTGGTGTTCATATTTGATAGACCGTAGTCATAGTCCCTGGCACACTGACAGAGGGAATCTTTAGCTTTCCTATTCAAGCAGCGTAGCCTGTGAGATTCCTAGGTGGAAGAATCTGAGTAAATGTGAACTGAAATAGTGTTTATTAAAATTAGCCTTTAAAAAAAGAAAAAACGTGCGGAAAGAATTCAGTATGGGGATAGTCTGACCCCTTTGTTTTTTCATGGGACCTCATTACATTTTTTGTAATTTTTGAAAATCTGAGACGGGGGTCTGTTATACATAAAGTCAATGAATGAAAACAAATGTTTTTCCATTCATTTTAATATCTTAAATGTTAAAAAAAAACTTTTTGCAAAAGACCGGTATTCTTTTTATTGTAAAATAAATTACTGAGGTGAATCCTTAGTGTTATTTAGCAAGTATAAAACTATTCTTTCAAAAAGAATATTTTAAATTAAACTTGCCAGGTTTGACACGCATGATGTTAAGAAATAATGACCCACAATAACAAAATGCTCTTATTAAAATAAATACAAAATCAAAAAGGTTTAATGGAAGTACAAGTCCCTTGATCCTAAGACCAAAAGGAAGGAAGATCCAACTTTTGGGAGCTCACATGTGAAATCATGATCCATACGGCAAAGGTGTTCTAGAAAGCATCATCATGTTATTTTCTTAGCACAGCTCTTCTTCTGTAGATCTGTATATAATGTACATAGTCTCTGGATTTTCCGTGAGAAAGCAAGTCTTGCCTTTATCGTGTCAATGCTGACTTCCCCGTGACAAATTTTGTCACCTTTGAGCTAGGTATGTGTTTTTGTGCAGCAGGCCTTTTTACCTGGCAGCATACTCCTGGTACCCAGCAGGGTTGTTCTGCAGAGCTGCTCTACCATCCCTGCATGTGCAGAGGAGCTATATACAATGGATTTACAATACTTGCCACATTCTGCTGTGGCTTCAGCTTTGCAGTCAAGTAACCTTAGTGGTTTAAATGAAGTAAACCATGCTGAGATTAGTATAACAGAAAGTGGAAGTTGGCCCAGTGTATTTACTTATGAATCTCCATAATGCATTCATGGTAAATATTGGACTTCCCTTCTCATTTCCACTCTACAGAAAGTGAGACAGAACCATTACACTAAAATATGTAAAAGAACAAAAGTCAACCTACAAATGGAGGTGTTTGACTCTCATTCAGGGGCACAGTAAAATAGACAAGTTAATACTAAGCAATTACAAAATGTTTCCGACAGTCGACCTTACCAAATGAAAGACACACTAGTAATCCAAAGAAAGCAAGCATGCACTGCATGTTCATATACTCAGACACAAGACATGAATATAAATAACTACAGATATGATTAAATGTATAAAGGATATCCCATACACAAACCTTAACTGTAAAATAAATCATTTTTATATAGTGCCCCAAACCCCAGTTTAATTTAGATTAAGTAAATTAGTTCTGATTTTATTAATGATCAGACTGAACAAAAATCAGCCGTGACAACCTACTTTTAATGAATTTCAGAACTGTAAACATTTAGCTGAGGTATTGGCAAATGTCAGCAAACAACGCTGTACTTTATTCCAGAACAAATAAAGTAGCATATAGATAAAAGAAGAGCCAACTTCTGCCCTTATTTGTGCACGGGCAGCTTTCTTACAAATAAATTGTTGCCTAAATTACATAGTAAATCTAAGAATAATGCCGAGCGCAACTTGGAAGTGCTTCTGTATAACGTGCCATTCACATAATTTCAGAGCCAGATTTCACATTATGGACGATACCCATCACACCTTTATCTGTCTTCTGCTGATGAAATTTCTGCTTTGAGCCCAATGTACAGTATCTGTGTCAACAGATCAGATATTGTATTTGTTTGTTTTCTCGCTTGCTTATAGCTGATAACAGTATAAGCCAAGTGAATCCAAGGAAATATAATTCATCACAGTACACTGGTCACCCTTGCACTGCTGCAAAAATTTGTTCCCATGACTAGTGTGAATCCAACTGCATCAAATTCTGCTTAAACATCATCAATCAGCAGCACAGAAAGCACTTTCCTAAAGCTCCTACAGGGCTGATTGAGTGAAACCAGACTGCCTACATTGGCTCAAGCAGCAACCAGGTCAGAGCATTTCTCAACTACCAAATCCAATGCCAAGAGCATGTTCCTGTTGCATCCATTCATCTCTTAGCCTGACAAAGTCACCATGTGGATCCTCGGTTACAGTAAGGATTTCATCCTACAGCAGCATTGCAGCACTGTGGTGTGAGGCTGCAGGTAATGCAAAAATGCTGCGTTTCCTCTCTCTGAGTGACCATTAGCCACAGAGAAGATAAAGCCATCTTAATACAGTAAATGCACAAATCATGGGAGATGATCGAATTACTTTTCCCTGCATTCACACTGCTTCTGTTAAGGATTGTATTTTATTCCAGAATCAGGTTGCAGATTGTACATTGTGTTACAATTAGGAAAGGATACTTATATATATATATTACTCTTTTTTATTCATTTCTAAATAAATCATCTCAAGATGACAGGATACAGTGAGGATTTTAGTTTTTAAAAAGTGGTTTACAGTAACTAAATTAAACAGATGCCTTATTTATGAGGATTGAAGGATTTTTTTGAAGAGAAACAATCCCCTATCCAAAGGTACCTGAAGAAATCCTGGCAGGGGATGTTCTCCCTGGCGATGAGCTAAGGTAGGAAGGGTGTTTCTGTGTAAAGCCAGCCTGGCAGCAGGATGGGAACAACCTGTGCAAAAAGAGAAGCTGATGTCTGAAAGGCGCCTTGAGATACCAGGCTTGGGTGGACGTTAGCACTAGCCTGCCTCCTCCGAAACCTCGGGCATACCAGCCGCGGCCGCGCTGGGGGCGGCTCAGCACCTCCACATCCCGCAGGAGCAGCGGGGCTGGGCACCAGGAAGCAGCTGGTGCCTTTCGGGAGGGACTCAAGCCAAGAAAGAACATTACAGGAACAATGCTACAGTACATAGAGTATCTGTCTCAGTAACTGGGCAGATCTTCCTATTTGCAATTAAAGAAAAAGCCTCTTAAAAAAACATGGAAATTTTTTTGCAAAGCCACTCGGTGACTTCCTTGTAACCTTACTGCTGTACAATGGGTAGGGAGAAAATCACTTTTCCATAACTCGTTCGTTAGGTTAACAACAGAACTTCTCCCAGGATTAAAATATAGCGACATTTTCTTTTTCTATGTTTTTTTAATTAGTTTAACCTGAAGTTAACAGAGTCCCTAATTCTTTCCAAATCTCAGCAACAGCCTGTAGGGATGAGTGTATTTATTTCCTGCATCTGTTCTCCAAATTAAATCAGAAAATGATTATGAAAGAACAGTTCTTGGTAGTCCCTGGGGAAGCTCTTATGGAAACCTTACATTACAGCGATGCTTGCTGCCAGTGATCTCTGTGTTGCAGCATGGCTGGAGTCTTTCTTCACAGAACTTTTTTCCCTCCTTTTATATTGTACTGATTGTAAGGGAAATATAACACCACTGCAGGGTTAAAATCTGGTTCCATTGAAGTCGATGGCAAGACTTCCATTTATTTCAACGGATCAAGGATTTCATTTCAGATGTATATTATGCTGTCAGAAGACGGAGCAGACTGTGTGTCTGCGAGGCACATGGGGTACCAAATGATCAGCCGTGGTGTTATATTGCAAAATCATTTGCTTTTGCTCTGGCATTAGGAACATCGTTCGAGGGTTTTTTAATTGCAGATGTGAACACAAAGGAAGAGTCAGTGTGCCATTAATACAAAGTTGATGTTAAACACTCACTACAAAGTACCGTGTGGAACTAGGATCAAATCTGACAAGTCCAAACTTTAAACGATGTACAGCATTTTACGATGCATGTAGTATTTTTAGTAGCAACAGACTATGACATTTGAGGGCTGCAGCCTAGTAGGATATACCAGTGTTTCTCGCTTCTATGTAATATTTTGTATGGGTTTAGAGAAGATGGCCTCTGTTGTGCATTGTTTGTGAAATGTTTCTTATCCCAGAGAGGTGTATGATGTAAAATACGTCAGTGAAAAGTGTATATTTTATGTGAGAGGAAAATACATTTTAATAAAGGTAAAGCTTTGTTAGCTGTAAAAATGGCAACTGTTCAAGTGTACAGTAACTTCTTACTAATGTATGAAAATCTGTGATATTTTTGATTTGATTGTATTTGTATTGCCCAAATAAAACATTTTGGCTGTATTGTTCCTAACTGTTACTTTTTTTAAGGGGGAAAGTGCATTTATTTCTCAAGAATGTACTTTATTCAGAAAAAAAGAGAAATTACCAAATTTTGTGGATGGTGCCTGTAGTGAATTAGCCAGCTGCCCTGAGTGAAAGTCCATCCTGTATTGTAACATGCAAAATGAATTTCTAAATGTGTTTTTCTGCACATTGCTATTTAATGGTAAGAAAGAAATAATTTTTCATCACAGGCTTTCAACAGAGCTATTACTGCTAGAATAAGACTAAGAGTCCTCACAGAACTCTGTGAAGGGACCCCTGCAGAGGCAGAACTTGAGATGAGATGCAATATATATGGTGATGGTAGTATTTAAGCCATCAAGGCCTTTTTCTCTTACTTTTTTTTTCTTTAAGGGAAGATATAAATTAAAAAGATTCAACTAGAAATCCAGGCAGCAAAAGTCAGCTGTATCCAAACCTAAAACCATGAAAATGTCCACGCCAGGAAAAAAAAAAAATAAAGGAGGTACCATTATCTTATTAGCATATATGAAAACTAAGCTTCTTTCAAAAGCATAAACAAAAATCTGATGCATCGCCTGTCTAGCATGTCTATTTGGGTGCAAGTTTAATGCTGAGGTTTCATTTGTCTGTCCATCTCCTTGCAAACTTGAGTAGGGCGAGGGGAAGGAACAAAATGAGCTATATCAATTAAATGCTCTTGTTGTACGTCGGGATGTGCAGCAATAAAACTGTTCTACATTTTTCAGCATCCTTGAAAAAGCACACTGTGAACTGAAGCTGTGAAATGGTCGTTGATGAGGATAAACGTACAGCAGCAACGGCAAAGGGAAATATTTTGCAGTGCATGATAGTACAAGAACTGTCCGGAGAAAGAGAGCAGGCAGCTATAAAGAGTATACTGCTACTACTGAGCCAACCAGATAGCTAGCACTGGCAGCTAGGTCAGCAAGCACACATAACTTAACAGAAGTCCAGAAGAAAACAAGTTAACCTGAGATTGCCTGGGTATCAGTAAATCATAACAAGACAGTTCTGGGAGGCAATGGGGAGATCGAGGCAAGAAAGGCAGCAAGTTAAGGAAGATGGGACCCCATGAGATTCGAAGCAGCTCTTTCCAAATAAAACTGAGCTGATGAAGTGTCTCCTCTGGTAACCTACCAAACAGTGGACTGCAATTGTTTAACACAAAGATTTTTTTTTTTAAATCATCAACTACATCAACTATGTTTCCTAGCCAACCCTGCCAAGACAATACTCATGCTTTAAATGTTTCTGTGGAAGTAGAATAATAATATAATAGGCCTTGTAAAGCCACTGGCATTTCAAAAGGGTCTAAAAACATTGCAGAAAAATTTGCACACTCAGGTATTGTTTCACCTGACACTGAACTGCAGCTGCCTGTGGGGTGAAACACAGTGACCAGGGAAGAGCACAGAGCACACAGTGGCAGTACAGAAGATGAGATGAAGAATATCATAATAACTGCATGCTGCTTTGGCAGGAGCTTATGGCACGGATGTGGGAATGAGGTTGCACACTGAGATCTGTAAGACCCCAGGAGATGCAGAGCAGCTGCATCCCAAATGAGACTGGCTTGATAAATTGATAGTTCAGAGGGAATTGAGGCAGACTGAATATAAAAACTCACAGGAATTAGCACAGGATCTGAAGATCCTGATGTGACACTTTCTGAAGCAGTTGTACCTTTGATAGACTGCACAATATATCATAGCATTAATTATGTCTGGAAAATGCTACACAAAAATTGTGAGCATTACTTTCTGCAGCATCTTTGGTCTTCCCATTGAAGGCTGTAGGGTTCCTGCATCAAGTCTGGCAGCAGCACAGCTCCAAATATGATGACTCTTCCACTGTCTTAAAGAGATTTATCAAAAGCTGAGTGAGATATTAATCATGGTGATGCCAGTGGGCATTTCCTTAAAATTTTCTTGATCTGCTGAAAAGAATCTTCTCTGTATCAAATTGCCTGGTTTCTGCCTGGACAAAGTCACCAAGTTAGAGGTGTGTATGTTAGCTTAGGTTATGTGTAACAGCCAAGGGTTGGTATTAGCAGACAATTTAGGTAACCACTGGACTCTTGCTTACCTGCCCTGAATTCCCGCTGAAGACAGCAGGAGTTGATTCAGTCCCTGCTGAGTGTGGCCACTACCAAAAGGAGAATTAAGCTTTAGAAGAGGATTAAAAAAAAAATAAGGCCAGGGATACATTTTCAAAGCAGGGGAGGTAGCCCCTTAAGTGCAGAGCTACTAACAGCACTTCAGAGTATAAAACTTTGAAAGTCTTTCTTGAAAATATGCCTACTCCTGCAGCCCCACTTGTCCACTGCAGAAACCAACCATCCTGCCCTCGTGCCAGCCGGTCCCACACAGTCGGTCTGAGCTGACAGTCTGCAATAAGATAGCCTCCTCACAGGACAAAAGAATCCTTGCCACTACAGTACCGGCTCGTATTTGTATGTTATACATACAAATGTATGTGAGCATTATTGCTAAGTGTTGGGGAAATGAATTGCATTGATTACTGAACCTTAAAACACTCCTAGTACATTACAGCATTCCCAAGAATTAATTTCTTTCTGTCTTCAGGTTAATGAGTTGAAAACAAAAATATATGGTCTCAGGCAGCAACAACAACAAAAATATTTATCTAAAACACACCGTCTTTCTAATTGTCAGATTTATTTTACTCTTTTTACAATGCTAATGTGTAATGTCAGGCTACTTATTTCAGGGAGTAGCACAAGGTTTATTTTTCCGGATCTGAATCAGACGATGTCTTCATTTAATTCTGCTTGTTTTTCCCAGAGTGCATTCATCCTTACCTGCTGAATGGAGTCTTCTCAACTACGGAAAGGGAAAACAAATTGAATTTTAATCAGAGGGTTTCTATTCTGATCACTGCTGGTCTACTTTCACTTTATAGTTATCACTAAAATGTTAAAGAGAGTATCACCGATGGATTTATTTTGATTGATTGCATCTGCCCACTCTCGTGCATTTTAAGGTACCTCATTACTGTACGTTCAAGAATTTCATTTCTTAGCATGTGTAATAAGCCTGAAACTTTAGATAGCTAATTGGTTCAGCTGGCGTTTCTGTGCCTTAGCTGAAAAGCCAATAAAAAGAAGCACAAAAAAGAAGAATATTAATAGTTCCTACTTTGTAAAGATAAGCTTAGCAGCCGGTTTACACTTTAATTAATACATGGAAAGCAAAGCATGCTGCCTTAAAAATAGAGATTACCATCAGATTAAAGACTAGCTTGCAATCTTTTTTTTTTTATCCCACACACATTTAGCTGTTCATGTCCCTTACAGATTCTTTACCTCTGAGCTTGCACATTGTGAGAAAAAGACAACAACTTGTACGTTAAATTCTGTAGGCGTGAAAAACATACAAGAACACTTTAATCATCATCTTTTACAGAGGATCCTCTCTAACAATTATCCTTACTAAAAGTAAAATTTATTGTTCAATTTCTCTCACCAAAGATATTTGCAAATGGAGAAAAAATGAGGCAGTATGGGTTTTGTTGTTCCGAGGATTTTAGTGGTGATAACTAAAATATAGTAGTTTGAATATCTTGGTCTACAGTGAGTTAAATGTTGATAATATACCACCAAAATATAACAGAAATTTTTGCTGTAGGATACTTTTAGGCATTTTTTGCTTCTTGCAGGTAGTGGTTCAAATGAGCATCTGGCCTGGAGTCAGCAGCTCTTCCTGCTACTTCTCCACACATTGGGAATTTTGGTCTGGGTATGTGCTCTGCAGTCAGAAATACTACTGCACCTGATCAAGTCACTGATAATCTAAATGGCACTGTGTAGGAAGAGAAAGCATGTGCAGATGGGCAGAAATCTGACTCCTGGTATTGATGGACCATCTTACAAGAGAGACCAAAGGACAGATACAGACCTGTCAAGCTCACACAGTATATGTACGAATCATATATCTGCCCCCCCCGATGATTCCATGTCATGCCACAGGCAATTGACACATTCTCAAACTTATGTTTTCTCTTTTCCTCCCTGGTCAATCTGCCAGATACAGATGATAAAGCCTACTGACAAGTTTTATCCGGCATGTGGACTCAGAAAGCAGGAGTCATTAGCTGTGCACCATTCCCTCACTACAGCTGCAGCCACACATCACATAGCCCAGATGAAAGGAAATATATACCCCTCTGCATGACCAGACATGGAGGATGAAGCTCTCCCAAAACATGATCCATGTCAGATTTGGGCTAAAATAAAATTCCCACCCCGTGCCCCCCAGGAAAACAAACCAACCCTGCCTCTGCTGCCAATTCCTGTCCTGGCCGTAGGAACCATGTGTGCAGCACTCCAAAGGCACTGTGCCACAGGCATGCCACCGCCTGCTGAGAGCCAGGACAGTTTTCTACCAGGAAGCCTGCCTGGAGCACCTCCAAGGAGTTGAGATTTTGCGGAGGGAAGCATTTGTTTTTTCTTTTCCACTAGAGGTAAGAAAATATTATTATCTAGATCGAAGTGGTGCAATGACCCACACTAACCTCTGACCATGTTGGGTGGTTAAGGCCAGTCCTCCACACCCCAACACCTCGCATACAAGGCCGTCAGCATCAGGAGCTTGCTGGTCAGGCCACAAGGGAAAAGCTTCCATTAGATTCATTTCTAACAAACAACCCCTTGCTTTTCCTACCTGGAAATGCCAACCAGGATTTTTAATGGGATATTTGACTTGCTTGAACAAACGCAGGCTTCATTAGTTTTTACTTTTTCCCAGTGATCGGCAGTGGTAAATCCCACACTAGACTTTTGTGACTGTGTCTGATAAATGTTGCCTAGAGCCCTAGTGCTATCTTTTAATAAGCACAAATCTTGCTGCTACACTGTTTTCTTGTTCTTTCTTCCAAAAAAGAAATATCTGCTGAGGTCTTATGCTTCCACCCATCTCTCCTTTGTCGGTAGAAAGGATCATTTTTCTAAGACACCTGAGCTGAACGGATATTATTTTCTATGCTTTAAAAAAAGGAACCAAAACAACACAAAACAAACTTTGTCTTTATTAGCTGACTCGTTTCTTAAGACACCATAATGACAGTAACTGTTTGTAATACTGGTGTAGCCCAGAAACCCTGCTATCAACACAATAGGCATAAAATGCTGCTTTGCGGTGTCTGTGGATCATTATACCTTCTTACATGCTGCAGGATGGAAGTTACTGATGATTTCTGTCTACCACCTAACGTCAGAGATCACCTCTTGAAAGCATACTTCTCTCTCTAGTGCTCTATAGTTTTATAGACTGATACACACTGGGAAAGTTCCAGAGGGCAAATCTGCAATATCATACCACTTCACAACTGAACAAAAATGTGCCTTTTCCCCCTTCCTGCTACGGAAGTGTTAGAGAACTGTCTTTTAAAAATGTGAGCTCTTCAGAGCAGGTTTATAGGACAAAGATGAGAAGGATGAAAGTTCTTATTTACTGCAAATAGTCTTCTGGGTCTGTCTTGCAAAGAACATGAATTTTTTGTACATTTACGTCATCCCTCAGAACACAAGACAGAAATAAAACTTTGGAGAAAAGTGGTGAGTCCCATGCCTGTAGACAGCGTTAGTGAGACAGTCCGTACGGTAAGTTGGGCACGCTCCTTGCCTTTCGCTAGCTCTTTCGCTTTGGCTTTTCAGTGGCACCCAGTTATCCTCAACAGTACTGCAAGGCTTACAAGTTCAGCTTTTCCTTGGCTGGGAGAAAGAGAAGGCAAGCATATCTCCAAATGTCACTTACTCGTGGCATTAAAATGAAGCATCTGTCAAATTAGACGACACAAGGATGGCCCTTGCTATGATTTAAATTATCACCACTTGGCATTTGAGTTGACACCTGCCTGGGAGGTGAAAGGAGGCTCCGGTACTGCCTGCAGCCTTACGGTAGCACTGACATCCGCACACTGCTCCCCCGCAGCACAAGCAAGACCCTGCAGGGGACACTGCTGCACGGCTCGTCTGTCTGGGCTAATTCAGGAAGCACAACACCCAACAGCACCTGGGTATGTGCCTACATACTCAAGCTTTTCTGAATATGAGTAACAACCATATATATAGATTCTTCACCTCATGGGTTAGCATTGACTAAACAGAAAAGCAAATGATCCAGCTATCTGGGAATATCTAAGGAATATAACTTTACAAATGGGTTAGCTTTTGTACCTCAAGTATCGACATCTTGTGCTTCATACTGGCACTGCCAGATGTCAGCAGGTATTTCAGTGAAGCAAAGTGTCAGGCGATGACGCATGGCCCCGCATCCTACAAAGCGGGTAAATATGCCCAGAGGAGGTGAATGTTAACTCACCATGCTAACATTTGCATCTCATTTACAGCTGGCTTAGGTATCACTGCACGACCCTACACTATGCTATGCAGACATGTCCCTGATGTTCTCCAAGGCTCCTTCTGCAGCTCATGAGATTTATGCTGGCAGAGACAGCAGGAATGAGCCGCCATTGAACTTCACCAGGTACCAGTGCCTCTGCACTGAATTACAGTTACGCACTTTTGCCACTTGATTTCCTAATGAAGGCTGTTGTATGTCATCAGAAGGGGCGCATGTGCTTGTCTTCACACGACGAGTGAATGCTCTGACTGATTTCAGTCAGCTACAGCAGTGGCTGGAGCCTCCCACCACAGCCTGCCAACATGGTGGCCCCACTCCCCTCAGCCGGCCAGAACAGAACCTCAGAGGGCAACAGATCCAACACAGCTACAATAAACAGCGTGTCACGCTGATGTGACTATTGTGATTCATGCAACAGGTTTATAACAGATTTTAATTCATTATCATTATTTTTAAAATTAAAATAAGTCTATTACTGAGTAATCTGACTACTACTCATTGTTGACAGTCTTGGAGAAATCTTTTTCACTTGTTAGGTTGAGGAACCTAAAAGAATAGACAGCGTTGCAGATATGGTGAGCTGCGGTAAATGTACACTGTGACTGTTCAGCACCTTTGGGAGAAATCAAGGTACGTCAGGCTCTAGCACCCTCTGAGCAGCCTGCCTGATCTCTCCAGAAGGGCAGGTCTCTGCCTAGTGCTCACCCGCGCTGCTTCTTGACAAAAGCAATTTTTAATCACTTACCTGTCCCACATTAGTAATTATTCATAACAACTGCTCAACTGAAGTTGGTAGGACTACAAAAGCTGTAGGTGTTCACCACATATGTCTTAAAGGAAGTCACGTTTGGAAGAAAGAAATGCATCCTCATATTGGCTTCAGTTGTCTCATATCCTCCATGAACCTACTTTATGCTCTTTCTTGCTTTTTATAGAATCTTTTTGCAAAAAACCAAAGTTCAAACACAAGGTCATCCAAGAAGCTGTCTCTCTATAAATGTGTTCTCTGGATGCACTGTAGCAAAAGCTATCTCCAGTGAAATCTAATTTAATGCATTAATGTGGATCCATAAAACAAAGTCACACATTGTGCAAGCTAAGTTATTTATGGCACTGGAATCTTACTGATTACAGCAATAAATAATACAGTATGTATCACTGGGAAATAATATAAAATCAATTAATCCGCAGGAGCAATGAAGAGAATTGGAACAATTCTGCTATTACTCTAATGCAGTAATTTCATAATGGCAGCCTTCACAGTTTCACTTTTCAAAGCATTAAGTCTCTACTCATTTGACAATAATTTGGGGAAGATTCCCTTCTGCTGTTTATCATGTGAGTGAAGCTGCCCCTTGCTAGTTCAGACCAATGGATTATAACTCTTCAATAGTCCCACCATGACACTAGCAAGATTTCAGCTTAATCCAGGGCCACAGTTCAGTCAGTACCAACTGCTTCAATTTCCCTTGCAGTTTACTCAGGCTTAAGGCTGGCAAAGTGCCACACCCTCGCTGCCTGAACCTGATTACACCACTTTCACAGCATTACATGGAAAGCAAAATCCACAGCTCTCCCTTACACAACTGTTTTACATAACACAGCCATTAATCAGGAGGAACAAAACTGCTATTACTTAAGAAGAAAAAAAAAAATAAAAAACCTCTCAGAGTGCTTGCTGGCCAGCTGACTTATCTCCACTGCAGCTACAGACATTTTCCTAAATGGGAGAGGAAAAAGTCTCAAAATACATATTTATATCATTTCTGGTCCCAGGCGTAACTGGACTAGGTCCTCTACCTCTCCCCACCTCTTGTCACTTGTATAGGATCCAGGCTGTTTTCCCCTAATTTAGGGCTGGATTATGACACTGATACGTAAGCAGGTTTTGGATTATCGGTACCCTGGAAAAAACCTGCAAAACATTATGCTCAATGTGCTAATTACTTTCCCAGGATCCATAATGCACAGGTGAACAGTTCCCCCTGCTGCACTGAGCTATGCTTATGTCTCCTCTAACCAAACACTTCTCCTGCTTAATAGGCTATCCAGCAGAAGTACTAGTCTGGGAATGTCTTTGCATTAACTTATGGCAGTCTACTCTAAAGATACAGCTGTACCTAGTGACATTTAGATAGTCAAGGGGATAGTCTCCTTGCATTTATTCCCTTCAGTCCTGCATTGCTAGGCTAAGACCAAACATGATCTAGAAGTTAATACACAGTATGCCGGTATTCAGTGTATCTTGCCAGGAAACCATCACATTTAAAAATATTCTCCAATGTTTTAGGAATCTGTTCAGTGAATACTAAATTTAGAACTTCTGGAAGCAGCTTTTGTGCTCACACTGAGAGGTGAACTTAACAACATGAAAAGATGTGGCTGCAGCTGTTCTTTTCAGGTTCTGCAGTATCTGCCTCAAACTCAAATCAGTTTAGGAACTCAAATGTACAGCATCTGAATTTGGAAAATCTTCCCAATTGTCAAGCTCAGCATAATAGTACAACTGTTTCTAGTACTGTGTACCTTGTTACTTCAAAATATTCTGTATATTCACAATGAACTGTGTGATTGTGAAAAGAGCTGTGGGACTTAAGTTACAAGTGAGCTGTAGGTATGAAAATCAAGTTTGCTCTTCAGGTAAAATTGTGATACAGCTGTTTTTCAGGGCTGCACCTGTATGCACATCCAGTGCTCTTCAGTCATCAGGTGGTCCAGGAAATCCCCAGCCAGGCATCTGCACTATGTCCAAGTTTTTGTGCAACATGATGAAGGGCAATGAGGAAATAAAGGTAGGTTTTCCTCATCTCCTGGTACTTTGAATACTCTTCTAATGCTCTACTGACTCTTCCATTGTTCCTCTCTAATTTCAATGGCCATCTCTCACTTATATTCCCTTGTGGAGGCAAAGGATCAGGAGAATGATGTTTTGGGGTTGGCTCATGCAGTTATTTCTTTTTTAATGTCTGAGTACAAATTCAGTGGAGATATTAAGCAGATGTATAAACAATGGCACCCATTTTACACAGATGTGCAGTTTTGGCACTGTTTTATTGGAACAGTTAACATTTGCAGTGACAGAGAACAAAGAGCTCTGCATTTGAAGATGCTTTATATTTCCTCTTTAAACAGCAAGGCTACATAAGGGGTCTTCTAATGACAGTTTCTCTCAGTAAATCATATCGCTTTTGTTTTCACTCTGAGGGCCACTGTCATTAGTGCTCCATCACGGCTCCAAGAACAGGATTTGCTTTAGCCATCCCGATAAAGCTCCATACAGTAATAAATGCATTTCTTGCAAATAACCAACCGATCTGAACTGTTCAGAAAGCAAAACTCTTCGTGAACTGGAAGCATATAACCCAAAATATTCACCAACATTTGTTAGTAGACTAATCCGACACTTACCAGTAGCTTCAGAAAACTGACTGTTGCTGTCTCAAGTTCTCCTCCTTTTGACCCTCAGAAGTCCCAATGTCAAAACCAATTGTCACTATTATCAGCATTTTTCTGTTTACCTGTATCATTTGCAACAGGCTGGAGCTTCAAATTTATCTGATTGTCAGCTGAAAAAAAAAAAAAACACAAAAAAATAACCAACCCAGCTACTAAAAACCCCTTTTGATACCAGCATGCCTGTTCATCTTTCAGAGGTTTTTAGGCATCTTCTCAAATTATTGTATTCCATTTAAGGAACATTCAGAGAGGAGTGCTTCAGGCTATCGTGAGACAAATGGGCACCCATGGGAGGATATTAATTTGATTTCCTTCACCTGCTGAAAGAAGCTAGAATAGAGCAGGTAAGTGAAAAGGCCCTCCATTGCAAGCCTTGGATTAAGCAGAGGGTTCACCCTGTTGAGAAGGCCTCACTTTGATCAGATCCTTGTGTTTTCACCATATTTCCTGCCCTTTGGTGTCTCCATGTTGTGCTTGCTGTGGTCCGTGCATTCCCTCAGCTTTAACAGCCAGCTTCCAGTACGGAATACAGCCACTCTGCTACAGCAGAAATGTGAAGAGAGCATGTTTGATCTAAAAAGGTTAAAGTTCTATTATCCAAATAAAAGTGTATTGTTTAGAAAAAGCTTTCAGAGCTTCAAGGAGAAAAATAACTGAAATTTTGTTCCTTCTCTCTCCCACTGTGGATTAAGTTTTATACTCTATAAATTGTCTCAGAATCAGCCAAAATAAAAATGCAGCTATTTCTGTTTGTATAGAACTGAAGATGAGGGGAATGTGTGGAAAGCAGAAGGGATTGTATACTGTGTTATGAGAGCTACCTAAACTTATAAAAGGAATGTATATTAGTCAAACTTTGTCAATGAAGTAGGAAAAATGGAGTTTGTTGGATGCACACTCCCAGACAATGTGAGAATGAATGTGCCTGCTGCACACCTCAGTGTGCTTCCAAGCCCACAAATGCGCAAGCAGAAGCATAATTTGTTACTGTGGTTTGCATGCTGATTTCAAATGGGCTACACTGTCTGCTATTCCATAATCACGTTAAACCAGCATTGACACTGAAAGAAACGTCCCTCCTTTCTTCCAGCATCAGATATTTGTTCTGGCTCTGTTTCTTACTTGTGGTGGTATAACCACTTCTCTAGCTATCTAGGGAATTAACCTGGAGAACTAATCCTGGTTAAAACTAACCCTTTCTTTCCTTGGTAGTTTTAATCAGTTCCATTTGCTCAATTCAGTTTAGTAATACCAAAATACTGGTCTGTATTTGCATGATCATAATTTGTCTTTTGCAACATAAAGTAATGGAAATGCTTCAATAATGATTAGCAATACCTATCTTGAGATATTTTTCAGGGAGTGAAATTTCAAAGGTGGAGGAATATGACAGATGTTTGACTTCATATCTGATTCTCAGGCTTCATCAGAGGGTTTCAGGTGGGGCTGCCATCATTAAGGTACCTACAAGCTCTAGAATCCTTCTTAAAATGCAGAGTAAACTTTGCTTCACTATTAAGTAAACTTAAATGCACATTTACATGATTAAAGGTTGGCAGTGGAGTCAAAAAGAAAGTTCACTGTCACTAGAAAGAATTTTAGAAGAAGGCAAAAGCTGGAGTCAGAGCTCATGCACACATTTGTAACCCCACTGCCATTGATTAAAAACCATCTCAAAGCTGTTTCTTGGAATCGTAAAGATTTATGTTATCAGAGCTCTGTTTACTTGCAACCCAAGATGAGAGCAGCAAGCAGCAGTCTCAGACTGATAAAGACTATGACTAACTCTCATCAGGAAATGTCTCCCACAATTAGGAATGCACATTTTATGCCTGGTTCATAATTCTGGAGGATTGTTTTAATGCACGGGTATATGCTTTTCCTCCAATTATTTTTTCTTCCTTTTTTATCAATATATTTTACTTTAGCAACCTGAAATTCCTATCTTTTCCTTTAAAAAACAGCCTTACAGAGACATGCTGGGTTCTGAGTGAAACTGATAAAACCACAGAAATTCAGAGATAATGGTAAAATTTGCCTTACGTATTTTTATTCTCCTCCCTCTGCCAAGTTTGAAATGCAAATTATGGGAACCTGCACAGTGTAGCACTTAAAGATAAACAAATGCAGTTTCAAGACAAAAACCTCATAAGAGACAAAACACGCTACAAGGATTTCCAGGCTCTGTCCGTGCGTCTTGAGCTCTGAAATGCCACAGAAGGCACAGCTCTTACATTTTGTCCAGAATGTGACATGTCAGAACAATCTATGCAGCAAGTTAATGCAAATACTCACCATGTGACATTTATCTAAAGTGCCCAGTTGCTCACTGGCACTTTCTCCCCCTTATTATTTTCTGTATTCAGCATTAATAAAATTCCTGATGGTTTTGATATTATGCATCTCATTTTATTTCAGCCACCAGTCTAGGAATTTCCATTAGTCAATTTTTTTCTCAAGATTCCATATGCCAAGAGGTTAAAGCTGAAATGAAAGCCATCACCTTGCTTTTCAAACCACTTCCACTGCTTCCACGAGAGGCAAGAGGAATTGCCTGGCTTGCCTGGGTCTACCTCTTTCAGCGGACTCTTGAGAAAGGTTGAAATTTTTCTCATTCCAAAACTTGGAAGAGTTTTCTTCAGAGGAGTAATTCAAACTTTTTTATCTGTTGCTGAGTTCTCTGAACAATTTGCTGAATTCAAGTGTAAGGGAGAGGGGAAAGTTCAGGAAATTGCTACAGACAATGCCTGCTGCAACAGGTAGGTCTCGCAGAGTCAGGATTGCAAAGTGTAGATCATTTTGTCCCTCTCCTGACACATTCATGTCCTAAGACTGTGATAATTTTAAGCATGGCCTAGGATCACTTGGAAGTTATGGCCTTATCGAGCCTGCTCTGGCAATCCCTCTGTTACAGAGGTGCTGCTCGCACTGGGGAAATGTGCCAAGGATTTGCATGGCTCCATCCATCTTCTCTCTGCTCAGACATCACGTGGTCTGTCAGAGTCCCAAGTAGAGTTTAAGCTTTTCTCTACAATGAAAGTCACTGATATTGCCTGCCCTTCCCTCTCTCACATCATCTGAAGTTTGCAGCAAGTTGGCCGGAAAGCTGCTCGGTTGGCCAGAAAGCTGGTTGTGAACTGGAGAGCATAACCCAGCTCTTCTTTGAATCGCATGCCTGTGCTGCACTCAGGAGCAGCGATTGCAGCATATGCAGAGACAGCAACAAAGCTGGGGCAGCAAAAGCTTGTTCTGCTGCTCAGTGGATGAAGTCTGTGCTGCCTGTCACTTTGCTAACTGCAAGTGAGCTAACTGCGAGTGCAGATACCTCCTGTATTTGCATTTCAGAGGATGGGCATACAGAGCAGCTTGATGCCTTTGAGAGCAGTTATATATCATGAGCTGAAAGTATTCTGAAGTTGGCTTTTACATACAGAGCTGCCTGTGAATAGTCTGTATGTTAGTGGGTGACATGCAAAGTGGAGTCTTTGGTTTAGGTATTGCTGCTATACAGGGCATAAGGTCACTAATCTTGACAATGTACTTCAGGCCCTCTCATCCGGGTGGGTTTTTTGCAAGTACACAGGCTGTAAGTGTATGTTTGCATTTTCAGAATGTTAATAGAATAGGTCAGGGACAATTGGTTTCATTAGATTACTGTATCTGAACAGCTACTTGATGCCTATTGGACTTGCTTTCTTTTTTTCCTGTTATATTTAGCTGTGACCTTGAATTTTGTTTTCTTTTGTTCATTTGTTCCAAAAAAGGATTTTCTTTCTCTCCCTATCTTGACAATGACTAGAAATGGATTTTTTCTTTCAAACTCATACATGAGCATAGTATATTTCCTAACAAAATTTTATGAGCATAGAGCACTGGGCTGTCCATCAGACAACGTTAGCCTCTTTCTCATACTGGCTACCTAATATTCACTTTTTCCTTTAGATGGACTGGTCCTTGAACACAATTTTGTGTTAAACTGGGTTGCTCTAAAAAGCCACAACTGAGAAAGTACAAAGAGTTCCCTTTTCCTTTACCTACTTTGCATTGTATTTTGCATTCTTTTTGTTAAGGACTCGGTAAGTGCAGCAAGAAGACAGACTTGCAGAGTCCCAGGCCTCAGCCATGAGACTGGCTCCACATCTGCCGAGGACTTGAAAGAGACTATCATTTCCAGTAGTGCGGGGTGGGCAGCAGCAGCTGTCACTGCACCATTGGTCCATCTGCCAAGAGTGCTTCTTAACACTGTAGTGTCATCTTCGAATAGCAGCTATAACATACAAAACAAAATGTTTATTCAGTGTCTAGCTTTGCTCCTCAGGCTTGCCCTGAAAGGTGGCTTCTTCCAGAAGGCACTCCATGGCTGGCATCTGCTGAAGTCCTACCAGGCTGAGCAGGCTGCGAGGGTTTTCTGCTCCCACCTGCTGTATATTGGGTCAGACTTTAGAAATTCAGTCTCCAAACACAGGAGAGCTCAAAGACCATGGTCGGGGCCCAGAGCTCTTGCTGCTCTGCATCCCAACTCCCTATTGGTGAGGGAGCAGTTTTCTCGGCCTCTGCTCCTGGCTCACCTTCCCCACTGACTTCCCCAGCCACCATTTTTGCACTGCAGAGAAAGATGGTTCCCAAAGCTCTGCACAGCCTTACTGACCCAGGGGCATAAATCAACTCAATATGTTTTCTTGATTGAATAAGCTCCAGATTTTTTATTTGAATGAATGGGCTTTGTGCTTGCATCAATGATTATGATGGTCTATAAAATTAACTTCCAGTATTTTATTTCCACTAATGTAAATAAAAAATCATGTAAGGCATCCCAGAAGACATAGTGAGAGCTTGACTATAATCTCCCAGTCTAGTCTGCTTGGGAAAATGCAGAGCAGACCCCAGATGTGACTGTATACGACAGTGGTTGTTCTCCCTTGCTCCATGGAGAAGTGAGCGTGTTAACCTGTTGCTGGTCCTTCTTCAGCATCATAGCAGCCAATACTCAGTCTGCTAATATTCAAAGTCTACTTGAACAAGCAAATTCAGGTACGGGAAACAATCTGACTGTGGAGGCAAAAGCTCCATACAGGTTACATTTCCCTGCTAATTTTCTTGCTGTCTGGCAGTCAGTGGCCTGTAGCTCAGGTATCTCTGCACTGCCTTGCTGTGTACAGTGAAACACATCATGACACAAGCAGCCTGAAAATTCTAATAAAAAAATCACTATCATAGCATATGTATAAATATTTACAGTAATAGTCTTTATTTCTTGATATTCTAAAGTTTGAGGTTTTGATAATCAGCTATATACTCCAGAGGAAACCTCAGTAATTTCAATCTCCAACTGCAAAGCTTTTTTGTCACTGAATTTCTTATTTACCTTAACAACTCTTACACTTTTTTCACTTGTTGGTAGACTAAGCCTGCTATGACCATATATATAAAGGCAAAGGATACAGTATGATTTCGTAGTCTTCTTTCCCTTCCTAGTGTAGTGCAGTAGGCATTGGGGATGTGCTTCACAAACTCCATAAATCTGCACAGATAAGACCACAGCAAGCGCACGTAGAGACCGGACAGATAAAACAGCTCACCTGAGGTCAGACAGATCAGCACACAGCTGCAAGAGCTGGGGTCCTGCCACCCACCAGCACCCTGGGAAGCGCCCTCCCTTCCCACTTGACAATCAGACCAGGACTGTGGGTCCAGCCTTTAACCACTGCTGCTTTGCTCAGAGGGGGAAATATTTAACCTGCTGCTGCCAGGACAATGCATATAACGTCAGCCTAAATGACAAGCCTTGAACAAAAATTCAGCTCTGACTTCTAATCCTGCATTCTGTTTCAAAACTGTGTTGACATAAAGGTCAAAAGACACAGCTCTTATTTCCAGCAGACTTCTGTTTTCCTCTAGAGATGTAATAGTTCAACCTTTAAGCTTTCCCCATACCTGTATGATTCCATCTCCTTTTATAATGTGCATATACTTATGTTCAATAAAAGCAAATCCGATTTCTCTTAGTCAGCCTACAAGGTACTGCTATTTAGAAATACTTAAGAAAGGAATCATAAAATATTGAATATATCACACAAAACCAGTGTGTAGGACTCCAATCATTCTGAAATATACTTAATTTTTTCTCTCAAACAGAAACTCATAGTAAGCAATAAGAACATAAAAGGAGCAGCAATAGATAACAGAGCTCAAAAATTGTTTCTCTGAATATTACAAGAATGCACCCATGATAAATGATTCTTCCCTAGTATCGTCTGCCCCAGAAAAATGGTATATCAAAGCCAGTTAAGTTACTTCTAAGATTTTTCTTATCCAGACCTTTTCTCTAAACCAGAGCTCCATGAAGACACTGCCAGTCATGTTTCTCTGCATACTGTTTATACTGCAAGATATGGAAACTTTGGTGGTGCCTGCTATTTTAAGGTTCTTCAACAAAACAGCATAATGGAAATGTAGTGTCGATAGCTGTCGTTGCTACATTTATGTAACGTAAGAGCTGCAGTGATGCCATACTTCAGCCTCTCTGCTGGCTTCAGGCACAGTGTTAGTCCTGGGCACCTAAGTACAACAAAACAGATGTGAGGTATTTCACAGGAGGATGACAGTCACAGGTATCCAGACCAACCAGCATAACTATGCCGGCTCAGGGATATTCTGCAATCCATTAAATCCAGTAGTGGACCATCAACCACGTCAACGTCCGTCAGAGCAGCCATGAAAGTGCTATGCTCTCACACTCTCTTCACATGAGCAGAGGCTCACAGCTGAGAGTTAGCTACAGGTATTATTTTTTTTCTCTGAGTATCTTTCACTCTGTTGTAACTGAAGAGAGCTGGAGGCAGAACCTGACGAAGAATTCCTGCAGCCCCGTGGCACCTGATCAATGAATCTGCAAAAAGCATCATTTGTCTTTCATCACCATAGCAACCAATAATTTTGATTCATGTGCATTCATGTGCGTGTTTGGCACACATGTTTCCATGGCGAGACTACCACCTCGTGCAGCAATAGGAAGCGCCCCGCTCTGATCCTGTTCACCCACTCTGCTGTGCTGAAACAGCTGGACTACAGGTTTCTGAGAAACATGGCGCTGTCAGGTTCATGAGAGATCTTCAGGTCTCCTGCTTATCTCACCCAAAACTGAGTAGTCGTCTGACATTTTACTAATCTTTGGGGTATGGTGCAAAAGATATGGACCAGAGGTCAGCAGAAAGTTGAAGTTCTACTTCAGTGCAAACACACATCCAGGAGAAAAAAAAATGCATAAATCTCAGGATAAAGAAAAAATAATTCTGAAAAGATCAGACAATTCCTCCTTCATTTCCTTTTCTTGCTCCATAAATCATTTTATTTATGTAATGGAGAACAATAAAGTAAGTTAGTTTTAGGAAACATTTTTTCCTGTCAAAGAGTAGAATGATTTGATGCTGTGCAAAAACAGTATCTAAGTAAAAAAAAAAAAAGCTTTCAGGGATGATTTACTGAAATCCACTGAAAGATTGGATTTGGATGCTGAAAAATACCGACTATTCAGACTAAATTAATTAATTAAATATTTGGGAATGGCCTTGAATAGTTAGAACTGAACAGAAGAAAAAAATAGCATAAGATTGTCTTCAATTTAGACCCACTCTCTGTATTATAAATAGAAATGATTTAAGAATAACAATGTAGCCCAAATATCTCAAGACAGAACAGAAGCCTTCAACTTAAACAGTGGAACTCTTATCAGGCTGCTTTGGCATTTGTATGACAATGTATTAGCACAGCACCAGAATAATAATTCTTTGCTGATTATAAGCAAACCATTTTTCTAAGTCTTGTGTTCCATTCTCTTTTTAAGATAAAGCCCTGGTGAAGTACTGTACAATGAACATGTATTGCATGAAGTGTCTAATAGAATTTGGATTTATACGGTGCCTTTCGTACTCAGGTTGTCCCCAAGTACATTGCTTTAATGCAATAAGTCAGAAACTGGTGGTACTGTGAGCATGTAGGCAAGCATCGGCTGTCATTATGCACCAGCTACAGCTCTCACAAAGGATTGAGTATCTTTTTAAAAATGAAAATGAATAAATAAACACTAGCTTTGGAGCTGGCACTGGAAAGGTGCTTGTGAGTTGATATTTCCATATAAAGAATCAATTCTGTCGACAGTTACTCCCCCGAGTCAGTGTTACCTGTGTAGGCAAGAATAGGCAGCGTTAGATCCTGGGACTGGCACGTCCCGTCTCTGCTGAAGGACAGAGCCAGGTTCTGAGATCTCATCTGCTGATGGACTGAAATGTGAATCTGAGCTTTCCCTTTAAACAATTTGTTCAACTACGTTCATGTCACCTTTTGCCGTACCAGTTTAGGGTCTTCCTGCGGTACCGGGACTCACTTGGTGTCACTTTGAAGCCAGAGCTAGCCTAAGCTCCACTAAAAGCCTCAGCTTAGGGTCTTCTTCCATCAGGGTACAAATGAGGGAAGAGGGATTGGGTAGCAGCAGTCAGCTACGTAAGGAGGGAGAAACCTGTGAAATGCCTTCTTCTGGCTTCTCCATCAGGAATTTCTGAGTATATTTGTTACATCCTTCAGCCTGCCACCCAAGCAAGTTGGATCATATTTGTTTAAATGTGATAAATTGAATCCTGAACATGATTAGATTGCCTGTTGCTACTGTGATGGAGTGGAGGCTTTCCTTAAAAAAAAAAAAAAAGAGAGAGAGAGAGGTATTTTTATTTTAAATGCCAAGTCTTGTGCTCAAAGGTCTGTAACTCTGGCACTCTCTGGCAGCATGGGCAAAAGGCACAGAGGAATGGAGATGGAAAGGCTGGCCAGATGCTGCATGTCCTCTGGCAGGGCAAGGGCTATCCCCTCACTCAGCCGGGCAAAGGGGACAGGCAGTTTTGCCTTTCCTGAGAACTGGTAGTAATGCTTATTAAATTGAGATATTTGCCCTTGGCCAGTTGAAGTATAGACAACAAATGCATGCCTTACCACTTTGCTGTGAATATTTTGGGAGTTGCCTAGACAGAAATGTTTTTTCTTTTTCTTGCTCAGATCTGAAGCCTTGGCAACGCACAAACACTGCATTTATTCAAAGTATTTTCCATAGATCTTGCCTAGTTGAAAATATGTTTCATAGATTAAAACACAATCTATTTCAAAGTTGCCAGTTCTCTCTTTGTTGTGACCCAAATCATTCTGTGATGCTCCTACTGCAAAAGATCACACAGATCAGCACAATTCCAGCAGGAACAATGCAAGCACGCCTGTTCAGCATGTTGCTGCACACTTTTTGCATTAAACTCCATCCATTCATACTTTGAATCATCTGTCTGTGATCTTCACACATTTCCTGCTTTGAATCCAGCCTCAGAAGTGGTGGCAACTCTGTCATGCCGTACACAGAACAAGGCACAATGATTTCAGAAAAGTCTGGGTGAGTTGCACGGTGGTGAAGTAAAATATTGTAAACATGTTTTCCATTTTTCTCTGTTGTAAATCATCACATTGATTTCTATTTGGAGTGAGGCATTCCTGTTCTTCAAGATACTCAGCTATGCCTCACGCGGGTGAGGAAAAAAGCACAAGATGTGATCAAATGCACTGCTGTTCATGAGGAATACCAGAAAGCACTCACAAAAGTGATGGGGGCAAAAAGATGGTGGATAAGCTTTGGTGTAGATAAATGTAAGGTAAGGGATATGAAGAGGAAAACTCTGGACACAGTGACAGGATGGTGCTGAGGTCAGAACTGGCAGTTACAATTAGGAACGAACCCTACAGACATCTCTGACAGTTCTCTGAAATCACTGCCTGGCAACATCAGACAAAAAAGCCAACAAAATGTTGAATGTCATCAGAATGGCTGTGGCGAACAAGGCAAATGAATCCTTTCCCATTATATGCCGCCTTGGTGCACCCACTTCTCGCACACTACATGTAGCGCTGGTCTCTGCATTTTAAGGATGTAGCGGACTTTGGGAACGCACAAAGAAGGGCAGCAGAAAACATCAGCAGAGTAGAACAGCTGCCTCACGAGGGGACTAAAAGGCTGGAGCTCTTAGTCTGCCCCAGGGGAAGGCAGAAGGAGGATGGAGCTGAGGTTTACAAAGCCTGGAAGGCAGTGAATAAACTGAACATGGAGCTGTTTTCAGTCACACACAACGAGGGCTCAGAAGCAGCCAGTGGGACTAGAAGCAGGTCTGTTTAAATTAGATAAAAGAACATTTTTCTTCATGCAGCAGCTCATGAACCTCTGGAACCTGGTGCCACAGGAGACTCTGGAGGCAAACAGGAGCAGTGGACTCTGAAAAGGATTAGACAAATTCATGAACCACAGGTCAATGGCTACTAAAGATACTAGGATGGGATTTAACTTCTAACATCCCTAATACAACCCTTCTATATGCTGGGGGAGTACAAGGCAGATGGGCAGAAAAAAATGGTAAGACTCTGATGTTCTTCTTGAATAGCATTGCCTATTGCCACCGCAACAGACAATATACTTGGCTAGATAGACCATTACTGTGACCCAGTAAGGCATTTCTAACGGTGTTACGTTCTTATGTGATTGCTTAAGGATTGGCTGATCTTAAATTTTATATGTGGGTCCATCCTACCCAACGTCAGACACTGATCTTAGGTAAGGATGAATCACCTGCCACAAGCACCTATTTCTCTTCACTGACTACAAAGCTAATGCAGACTAGACAACCAACTTTCAGATGGCTAAAATTATGAGATAAATCCTACTACTTACACTAGTTCCAATGTATCTGAACCCATGAATCAGTCCCATAAGATCATTAGATTAGTTCCCAAATGTCCCATACTTTTCCCAGGCTTATACCTCCACCTCTTCTGATCACCCAACGTGCTAAATCTCCTGTGCCAGGTTTTCTGTGTCTCTCACATCAGATGAGTTTACTTACAGGAGTGAGGACAGACAGCTCCATGCCTTACTGTCTACAGCTTACTGCACATCTACAGGACGTCATCCTTGCAGCTCTGCCTCTCGCATTTCACCCTAGCTAACCTGTAAATTGTCAGTAGACTTAAATTGTTCATAGAAACTCCACACCTTGACTAGAGAAATTTTACATATCTGCAAACTCAAAATGTTTGAACAGTTACTCTTGGTCATTCATTGGGTAAAAAGGGATGGGACAGTAGGAGCACTGCACTGCAGAATTTTAAATCAATTATTGTTGACTTTGAGCTTTGGGTAAGGTATATACTGTCCTTTCAAGGCTGCAAAAGGGAATGTGACATGTTCCACACAGCAAGATAAGAGGAGGATTTTGAGTTGTTCCCCATTTGGCATAGAAGGTCACAACATGAGTAAAATTACAAGCTGCTGTTCTAAAGCATTCACTGCAGTGGAACATGATAACCTTATTAGAAAAATGCGGTAGTCTCCTATTAAAAGGTTAAATAAAGGAGGATATTCACTGTTAAATGCCATGTATTTTTAAGCTCTTTATTGATTTTTTGTAGGAGTTTCTAAAAGCTATAGGAACTATAACTTATATTCCCTTAAAGGGAATGAGGCATTTACTGGCATAATCAAAACAATAATTTTCTGAATGTCCATACCTCCTTATGTTCACTTTATATAATTCAGAGAGTTCTGACGGAAAGAAGGGGAAGGTGGAAAGGAACAGCTGAAGTTGATATGGGACTGAACGCAGATTATTACTCAGCATTTGTATATTCAAAATGCATGCTGTAAACTGCTTCTAATGACAGCTAATGAACCACGTTGAGAGAGGTAATGCAAACAGTAAACAATGTTGTTATAGCAATTTATAAATACCTTTTATTAAACATTAAAAGCAGCTGTTTAATGATAACATTATTATGAAGTGAGCTGGATGATGAATTCACAGTTTAGTTAGTTTGTGGCTAGGTACGTGTCTTCTGAGGATCTTCCTGGGCATTCCAGAAAGCATAGGAGTGTGAATTTCCTTCAGAAAAACTCTTTTCTTATCCTACATTAGCCTTAGAATCACAGAATCATAGAACGGTTTGGGTTGGAAGGGACCTTTAAAGATCAGCTAGTCCAACCCTCCTGCCAAGGGCAGGGACATCTTTCACTAGAGCATCTTTTACTGTCCATCCTGGACAACTATAAATATACAAATTCAAATTCCATTGTCATTTATGCTCCATGTGATTCTACCAAATATCTCTCAGACTGCATGATACAAATCTGAAACTGCTGAGCAGTAACTCTGGTTTCTTTAGAGCATGGTATTAGGAACCAACAGACCTGGAAGTCACTACCTTGAGAGCAAGAGAGTGAACAGAGATGCTCAGGCTCACCTTCCTCTGCATATACTTTAAGATCTCTGGAAGAATACGCTCTAGAAGTGTTATGTATTATTACTTCTGTGATACATTCCTTGCTTTGGCCCCTATAAACTGTGTTCATCCACTAGACCTGCTCATCTAGCACATCAGGTTTTGTATTGTACTTTTACCTTTAGATGCCCAGGAAGGGGCTTTTCCTTATTATGCAACGGTCACTTAGAAGAACACCACACTACTTCACACGTGAGGAGGAATTACTCTTTAACAGGCTTGTCTCTTTAGTGGAAAGGCGCGTTAGTGAGCTCCACACTAACAGCAGCTCCAACAGGTACACCGTTCGGGCACTAATGATCCCCTCCTGCTGCCAGTGGCATGGAGCTGTGCACCCACGCGGTGCGAGCCAGCAGACAGTCACTTGTGGTACATTTTTAGCAGCTGCAGGGCCCCAGTGACCAGCTTTGGCATAGATTGTGCATTTGCAGCAGCGACGTTTGGGTCCCTGCCTCGGGTCTTGGCCAGGCTGCAGATACAGAACTGCCTGTCGGCTTGACACAGGGCCAGCCTGTTGATGCCATACCTCTAGACACTGTTTGTCGCTCAATTCACCTTGGACTGCAAGACTTTTTTTCCCTCCTTAGCATGTGTTTTAGAAAAGGATTATGTGCTGGTTTTCCACAAGATTTATACACAATCTCTATCTTTTCTAGGTAAAAAGAAATGGCTTCACTTTACCTATATTAGTCTGATGTGCATATTAATCTCTAGAAGTATCCACACAGAGTCTATCACCTCCAGGCATCTACCGTTAATATACAGAGCACTGAATCATAAACGGCGAAAATCAAAACACACTGAAAATAATCCTTTTTTCCCTTCTCATTCATTCCTTTTCTCCCCAAGCTCAGAACTTTGTAAGGCATTATGTGTCATGCCTTTGAGGAGGACTTTTTTTGTTTCTTATAGGTCTCCAATTTTCAGATTTGTATCTTCTGACTTCTGTGAGAATTAAGCTTGAAATATAAATATTTCTTAAATGAAGAATTTATATTGTTTTAACTAAGAACCAAAGAATAATATCTACAGTTTCTTGGGGATAAATGGCCTTTAACTTAAATAATTTGTCAGGCTACATTTGAAGAACATGCAAACATTTCCCAGAAAACTATTCTTATGGATAGCAGAAGTCTTTGGATTTTGTTGAAACACATTCATATTTCATTGCCACAGATGCCCAGGCAGCTGTGTAGAAATCCATCAGTGGTTGAAGCTGTTGAAACATAACTGACAATCAGTCTGCTGGGAAAATAAAATAAAAAGAGCTAATCCTGGAATGAAGTATATGCAGATGACTTTTATTTTAGTGAAAAAATACAGATAAAATGAAACAACAAAAATATAATACATAGCAAAGAAAATTAATAAACATCTGAAACATCTTTTCAGAAGTCCAAAGCAGTAGATTTAGTCTAGGAAATGGATTTATGACTGATCACTTGCTTTTCAGAAATGTTTTATCTGGTGAGATGAGGAGTTCTGTCTCAGCATGACGGGACAGAAGTATTCATTCTCCAGCAGTCATCCAGGTTAGCTACTGGTATTGCCTTAGGCTGAAAGGATAACTTCCAAACTTTCCCTCCTCAGCTGCAATGATACTCATGAGTATCCAAATGGAAAGAGAGGTTGGATTTAAGATAGTATATAAGTTCCAAAGATCCAAGTTGGACTAATCTGTTGGTATATAAATTGACCACTGATTGGGAATTTTCATGTTGGAAGTTTGTTCATCATAATTCTGACTTGATTTGCTTAAAACAGTCTGAGCAGGAATACCACTCTCTCAGTTCTCCCCAACATTACACTGTGCATCTCCCTCGGATGCAAACAGAAACACAGGAGGGCTGGGGTGGGCAGGACCTCTGGAGATCATCTGGTCCAACCCCTGCTCAGGCTGCCCAGGACTGCCTCCAGTCAGACTTGAGTATCTCCAACAATGGAGACCCCACAGCTGATTTGGGCAACCCTTTCCAGTGTCTGATTACCCTCACAGTAAAAATGTATTTTCTAAAGTTTAAGTCTCATGTTTAAGCCACATGCACAGAGCCATACAACAGAATAATGCTTTATACAATGTAAAATACAGATTTTCTTCATGTATTTCTTATTCCTATATTTGAATGCCCTCAGTTTATGATAAATTTCAATGCATTATTTAAAAATAGATTCATTATTCATTTTAACTCCTTTCAACACATCCCAGGACTTTTTTTAATTAATTACTAAAACACTTTCACTGTACAATTGAAATTTACTTGTATTTGAAGCTCACCCATAACACAATCAACATACAGCAGATTTTTGCAAGCAGCTTATACAAAGAAAATGGCCTTTCTACTGTTGTATTTGAGGTAGGACTGAGAATAATAAATTTGTCAAGTTCTAAAAAACTAAGAAGACTTGGCTGTGAAGGTAGCAGTACAGGCCTCTTTTGTTATGTGCATTCACACACATGCACATCCACATGCACACTACTAAAACTGTTACTACACAGTCTTTTTCAGACAAAGAGTTCATAAACTTGACAATTTATTTATCAATTTCCACCCTTTCAGTTATGCTTATGATCTTCTGGAAACAACATTTATTTTCATTTTTTTATTAATGTCTAGACAATATAATGTTTCCCAAAGTTAACACTAGCAGTAGCAACTGCAAATGATGATACATAGCCAAAGTTCAACCCATCTGATTTTAGTACATGGAATATATTTTCCTGTTCTCAGTCATGACTCAGCCCATCACCATCTTGACCATAATCAAGTAGCTAATGGATTAGCAATGCAGTAACAGCCAATTACTGGAAGATCAATATTTTCATGCTTTGAAATATCAAGAGGTCACGGAGAAAACACAGAGAAATATATGTGCTTTTAAATCAAGGCTTTGATTGGTATCTCATTTGAAAGAGTAATTAATTTTCAGAATGTATTAGTATACATAATAATAGTTAATTATGGTGTATAACTTCTGTTATATCAAGACAGTTCGCTTTAACCACGCAGCACTTTGCTGTTGCAATCAAGTGATCTTTATGAACAATTGTAGATAATACTGTAGTACGTATTTATTGCTTCCACACAGCTACTATATCATTTTCTGTGTTTTATTCTTAGTAAGATAAATATTTCTGGGAGTTCTGCTCTAGCCATACAAGAATTATTTCTGAGATCCACTCCATTTGCATGATGTCTTACATCTGACCGCCCACAATGAATAACAGAAATTTCTTCTGCATAAACAACAGTAAGCTCATGGCAATTATTGCTGTCTTTATTGATACACACCAGATCGTTTCCTCAAACATGCCAGAAAATACAAAGCTTTTTGCAGGGGATAAGAGGGACATATTTTCATTACTGATGAAAAGTGACTGTAATACAATAGGAATGTAAGTCAGCCTACAAAAAAGTACCTAAATAATAGGTAAGATTATCCATAAATCATGACTGTGCTTTAGAGGGAGTCACCTTCTGCCCTGGTTCTCCTCTGAAACTCTGTCCTCTGAGATACTCCCATGGACCCCACTACCTTCTCTACTGTCACCGCATAAATCAGAAGCTCTTCCCAGAGTCTGTTCAGCAGTATGGCCACCTCCAGAAGGCTGAAGTCCTCCTTTAGACCACTGACCTCAAGTTGAAATTTCCAGAGAGCTCTGTAAACCCCACCTAAATATGTCTTTCTCTACCTCCATTTCAGGCTGTCAGACCCTGCCAGAAGACCTTTGCACACACTACTCACAGCGTCTTTATAATAAAATGTATTCGTGATCATTTCTCTAAAGCATCTGTTGCACATAGCCACTAATGACTTCTTAAAAAAAAATCTGTCCTGAGAGCATCTCACCTGGGGTACCAGCAGGTAGCATCTTCACAGGCAGAGTCTGGGACATGGCACCGTGTCCCCAGTCTTCACTCTGATTAAGCAGTTCAGTGTATTCCAATCAAGTCAGAGCATTGGTGTGAGAGCACATAGGAAGATTTTCTCTTTAAGCTTTGTAATTAGCTTCTGTTAACTTTACTCTGAGAACATGGTTTAATCAACTGCATCACTGCTTTGTGTGGCTCTTCATAAGTTGACTGATTGTCTGATTCACCCTTGTCCCTACTCATCTGACAAACAAATGAAATGGGGGCAGCCACTGTAATGAGAGATGTAGGATTATCCTACAGGACCAACCAAAGGTGTTGGGTAAGGTTGACCATCTTATGTAGAATAAACCTCCAGTTCCCACAGTCCTTCTCTTCCAGGCCACCATCCTCTGGCTGGGCAGGAGGCTGCGCTACTTCCACAGAGCTGCTTTGTAGGACTCCATTGTCTAATGAACAGATGTCAGTGTATGACTGGCCAGCAGACAGACCGAGCTCCCACCAGGTCTTGTTCAGTACTTGTTGCAGTTTACAACAGGTCTTCCATTAATCTCAGTGGAACTGGATCAGGCTTGAGAAATTGTCCAGCCACAGGAGACATGGAGGTTCCCATTGGAGTAGGACAAGAACGCAATCCCACCTCACAACTGCCTTTTCTCCCAATGCTCCCCAGTGGCCCTTGACACAGGCAGTGGCATCAGCAGCTCTTCGGGCGGCGCGCAGGCTAAACTGCTGCACGTACAGTAGTCTTCTCCACAGAGAACCTAAATATTGACTTGTACTCATCAGACTGACTGCATATGGCATCTATTTGTTGGGAGGTTTGGACAAATGTAGTTCATCATGGGATTCTGCAACAGAGACAGACCATTATTTTCCAGCAGCCACAGAGATGAGAAAGGCTGGCTGCAAATTTCCGAGTAATCACTATATAAACCAGGGCAGACACTTCCCACTTCAGACAAGGGAGGACCTAAGGCTTTGACCAACATTATGTCCAGCAGCTGTCTGCTGGCTTCATGCCCACACAGCCTCGTATGCACCATATATTCCACATGATGTCATCTGCAACAAGATAAATGAGGTAAATTCAGCTTTCCAATAAGTTTTGTCTACTTATTCTAGCTTTGAATTGCGACTGATGCATTAGCTATAGATACGATTATTTCAAAAAGTAGCCAATTAAATTACCTTTATTAAGTAGCTTTTGATCAAAATATGTTTGTTTATAAAATCTCAGCCATTACAAATGTGAAGGAGAGGAAGATCTGGTCAGCGTGAAAGTTTCTGATAGATGTCAAGACGTCCATTGATTTCATTGGTAATTGAATCAGATCTGTAAAGCGTAAATTGATCTAAATATTGTAATTTTACTGTATAAATGTCAAGATTCCTACAAAGGGTAACCAATGAAAGATAAGACGAGCACTGGCAGGTGTTGTAAAGGCATTATGGGGGAAAAAAAGGAAATACTAGGCATTGCTTTCCAGTAAACTATACTGAGGGAAGCTGATGAGGTACTTGGCTCGCATGGAGACGTGGCAGCATTTCCCCTTGAAATGAAGAGCTGCTGTTGAAGCATAAGGAGCTATAGGAGCTAAGGGAAAAAAGAGAGGGGGAAATGGAAACACAGGAAGAATAGGCCAAAAGAAAAAGTGTAATCACTAGCAAGAATTTTACCATAGGGAATGGAACATGAAGAACTGCACAGGACAAGTTTTTTTGTTCTGAATGTACTCAGATGAAACCTAAAATTACTCAAATATTTACATTTTTATCAATGGCTTTAATCCATTTTGCTGTTTAATTGTACAAAGCCATCTTCCACAACAAGAGTATCTGTACTTTTTAAAATAAATTGTGGTTTAAATTTAAAAAAACAACATCACATAAAAAGCTACAGATGGAGTTTTTATATACAGTTGTTTGCTCAGTAGATAGAATATTGAATCCTTCACCCATTAAACGTATCCTCACCACAGATTTGCTGCACCTGCTATTTTACATCTCAGTGTATCCGGTACTGAATATTTATGGTCCATCCTCAAGGAAGTGCAGGCAGGGCTGGAGGGGACCATCACAGCACGGCGATGACACCTGCTGGAAGTGGTCACCAGCACCCGGCCTCAACCGCATCCCATCCAGCCGAAACAACTGCATCCCACCTGCACATGCAAAAGGGATAACAGACGTAAGGAAGAATTTTTTTACAATGAGGGTGGTGAAACACTGGAACAGGTTGCCCAGAGAGGTTGTAGATGCCCCTGCTAGTTGAAGATGTCCCTTCTCATTGCAGGGGGGTTGGACTAGATGACCTTTAAAGGTCTTTTCCAACCCAAACCATTCTATGATTCTATGGCATACAGCATGACATACTGCAGGTACTTACAACCATTTTAATAGGTCTTTCTTTATTCACATCCCAAGTAATCAAAGACACTTTGACGTTGTACCAACGAGACACAAGGTCCTCCCACAGAACCACTCAAACACTGTGCTTTCACCTGATCTTCCCAGGCTGGAAGCTGTTCAGTAATGCAAACCTGCAATGTCCATGAGCTTGAATAGCTTAAAGCCTCTTGTTTGCAATAGACAGGGACTTCTCATGCCCACGTAGACATCAGTTGGCACAGGTCTGTCCCTTTGGGAGGCTGCTGAAGTGACTGCCCCCAGCTAGCTGAGTCCATGGGGATGGTATCACACAAACTGCACCCGTACGTTCACCTTTGTCCCTCACTATGGTGGGATCAAGATCTGACTCCTGGACTCACACTTTCCCCTCGCTGTGAGCCACTGTGTCTTTTTGCTTGAGGAGCAAACTGTAAAAGGACAATACTGGCATTTTTATAGTTGTTTGCCCAAAGACAATCCCAAGTAGTAAGCAAAGATGATTCATAGTTCTTACGCCTGGCAGTCTGCAGTGTCTCGGGCACCAGAGTCCTTTGTAGCAACAAAATCTGCTCACGTTTGTGTGAGGGGACATTTTTCATGTTTTCCTCACGCAGTGCAAGCTGCAGTAACAAATCCGGCTTTGTTCTGAGAAGTGTGTTGGCATCAGCAGAGTCTGCAAGGCAAGACCAATGTCCTGAGACTCCCACTCCGCAGGAATGACTTGAGGAATCATTTTTCATCATTTAAAGCAATTCATAATAAAAAAAAAGAAGTTAAAAAAACCCAAAGAGTTGGAAGAACAGCTTAAAAAAGGAAATTGTCAAGATCAGTCAAAGCTGAGAAGGAACTGGTCAAGTGCAGAGCAGAGCAGATGAAGAGGCAGTGGGAATGGGAATGCACATATACATAGGAATCCCTGAAAAATTCAAAACTTGGTAACTTTTTCCAGTGTCAGTGGACTTCCTCATTTTACTCAGGAGACTTTAACCTCAAACAAAGAAAAAAACCTATTTTACCTCAGAAATAAATCAGATTTTCAAAGCCATATGGATGTTTTATTTTTGTCTTGAGCATGTTGCCATGCAACTTAGAGAGGCATCAGCTCCCTCACAATGATTGCCATGAAACTTCCATCCAATTCACTTCATTGTGTTACTTGATATGAGTTTTGAATGACCTCATATCCATCTGCCTATATTCTATTTAGTTCTCTACTTTTAAACAAGCAAACCACAACATCTTGACCTTTCTTTTACAGTCACTTATCCTCAGCAGTGCTACTGAAGACAGTGAAGTTAGACTAGTACTTACAGTGGCTATTAAATCTCAAGAGTATTCTTGATTCTTATTTATTGACATTACAGCACCCTGCCACATAAACCAAAGAGACCCACAGGGTCTTTGGGTATAAAAATTGGTTTTCTGAGATATTTGGATCCAACAAAGAAAGAATTGTGTCTTTACCCAATAACTAAAAAATACATAGGACAGTATGCACTTCTTAAAATAAGATAACCATTGAAACAGCTTAGCAGGAGATGCGTCATTCTCCATCCTCAGAGGCCTGTAAGTCAAAACTGGATATCTTTTTACAAACAACTGCACCCCTGAAGAAAGTGTTTAGATCGCATGCAGAAATCTGTGGATGTCTGTTTGATCTCCCAGGGTCAGGAGTACACCTGGAGAACAGAGTGGTAGAGCAAGAGGAGTGAAGAGTCATTATTAAAATCAAATTATATGCAGCATCCAGGCAAAGACAGAATATTAAGGTTTACATGAGAAAACTCTTTGCAGGAAAAATATTCTTAAAAGTTAAAAATATAGGAGAAAAGGGAAGCTAATTCTCTGGTAAACCCTTTCTGCAATGATCTGGGATCAAAGGGCAAACTGCAGTGCATTAAGCCCTGCTGCTCATTGCCATTATACTCCTGAATGGGATCTGTACCACACCACTCAGCAGCTGTGAAGAGAACGACATAAGCAGTTACCAATTTGTTAATTGGGGCTTTAAATGGACAGGTTCAGTATGTTTTGTTTCATAAAGGATTCACTGGGGACCTGCTATAACGATTTATGTTTCGTGGTCCCATGCAGAATACTAATTCTTCTGAATAAAGCCTATCTGTGTAAACAGGTACAACCAACACTTGTTTTTCACCACCAAGCTTAAGGGGCAGAAGAGAAAGCTGTAGTTCTGCTGAAGGTAGAAAGCAGCTCCACAGTATCCCCACCACACCACCGCACTGTGAGCAACTGCCATAATTGAGCAGAACCTTTGAATTTGGGGGGAAAAGGGCTCACAAAAGAAGGTGCATGAAAGAAACAGAATCTTTGCCTTGCAGCAAAGAGATTTACTAAAATTAATAGGTTTTTGCTCACATATCTGACGTCTTGGCTTTCTTACCATAGGGATATGGTATGAGATGCAGAACAAACTATTCCATAGTGAAAGCCAGTGGAGGCTCAGGACTTCACTGCTAGAGACAGTGCTGAACTGTCTGTGGTAGGGGATGGCACAGAGGACAGCTGTGCAGCTGAGGGAGCTAAAGGGAACTTCCCCCGTGTCCCAGACTGAAATACAGAGGAATGACTAAAATAGGTGTCCTGGTTTCAGCTGGGTTAGAGTTACTTTTCTTCCTAGTAGCTGGCACAGTGCTGCGTTTTGGATTTAGTATGAGAAGAATGCTGATAACACACTGATGTTTTAGTTGTTGCTAAGCAGTGCTTACCCTAGTCAAGGACTTTCTTTTTCAGCTTCCCATGCTCTGCCAGGTGCTCAAGAAATTGGGAGGGGGCACAGCCCAAGATAGTTGATCCAAATTGACCAAAGGGCTATTCCATACCATATGACGTCATGCTCAGTATATAAACCGAGGGGAGTTAGCCGGGGGGCAGCGATCGCTGCTCGGGGACTGGCTGGGTGTCGGTCGGCGGGTGGTGAGCGGTTGCATCACTTGTTTTCTTTTCCCTGGGTTTTGTTTGTCTCTCTCGTTCTCCTTTTCATTACAATTATTATTATTATTATTACTATTATTATTTTATTTCAATTATTAAACTGTTCTTATCTCAACCCGTGGGTTTTCTTACTCTTGCCCTTCTGATTCTCTCCCCCATCCCACCGGGGGCGGGGAGGGTGAGCAAGCGGCTGCGTGGTGCTTAGTTGCCGACTGGGGCTAAACCACGACAATAGGTTAGGGAAGTGGCACTGCCGGGTGAATGCAGACCAGCACCCCTTGCAAAGCAGACTGAAACTGGAAATCTGCACTGCAGTTTGTTGGTGCGGTCTGAGAGCAGGCTTTGGGCAGAGATCTTGAAGCCGTGCAGCCCAGGGGCTTCTGTTTCTGGGCCATGCGATAATGGGTGGATATAAGGGAGATCCCCCTTTTCCATGATACTTTTGGGGGACAAATGAAGTATAATGGAAGGCAACAAACATGCCATGCATCAGCTCTCAGCACTGCCACTGCTCATGCTTTGTTTCTCACGTTTGTCTGAGCCCCTTTCCCCAATAAATCTGGGAGAGCATTGCTAGGTTTTCTGCTTCAGTTGCACCTTGGAAGAGCACAGTGTTATAATCAAATACTTCCGAGTTATTAAAAACATGTCATGAATATACAGAGTGTGTAGTTTATAACTACAGTGACTCGGTGATGACGCACTGCTGCTTTCTCAGTGGAGAGAAGTCATGGGCCACACTGCTGATACTACTGCTTTTGTCTTTTTCTAGGGAAGAAGACACACAAACAATGCCACCTCCTGGAGCCTTCACTTTTTCTTCCTCTATTTCAGTATTTTTTTAATATGAGATAAAAGTCAGACTTAACTGTCTCTCTAAAATGTCTGTATGGGAGCAACATCGCAGAGTGATTTTAGGGATGGTGGGCAGCCAAGTGAAGCCTGTATATAAGTATGGTGCATCTGCAGAAAGGACATGCATACAAAAGAATAAATCTCTGGGTTGTCATTTATTATAAATTCTAATGAAAATATAGAGAGGAATTTTTATTTCTTCCTTCCGAGCATATGGAGAATTTTAACATAAGCATTTTATTAAAAAGCAGGATGAGTTATGAATCATTCATAGCAAATGACTGACTCCCACACGCTGGCAGAATGACCCATGGTTAGCTTATTCACTGGCAACAAATAAAGCGGTTCTTAATGAACCCAGACAGGTTATTCTGAAGGCACCGAAGAAGCAAAATCAGGTGCATTTCTAGGATTCAAAAAAAGTTATATATTTTGTCAGGATCTCACTGGGGTTTTTTTTTCCTTTTTTGAATAATGAATGAAGTTGTTTTAACGTAGTGTTAATGCTGGGAGTGCTGGGTGAAGAAATTCAATTGAAAGCCTGTCACAGGACTCTCTTGTTTCCCTGACAAGAGTTGTCATGTTCCTGTGACACCTGATGTGCAGAGCACCAACTGATAAATAGCTTAAAGATGAAATTGTCAGTCTCCATTACCTCGCACCAGCAATTACCCAGTGTGGTGGGCTGGGGTGCCAGGCCCAGAGACCCACAGGTCCTCCAGATGGAGATGGAGGGTGGGAATGCGTGGGTGCAGCATCTCCTCGCCCAAGGGACTGGGCGAGCAACTTCACAGCCTGGTGCAGGTTTGTTGGTAATGATGATTCTGGGGATCCTTCTTTTTGCTGTGCTTACAGCAGAGAAAGAGCCAGAGAAGACTGAACACACAGGGTAAAAAACAGTGAAGGAAAAAGGGGAGATAAGAGAATACATGGATAGCTTTAGCTTTGGGGGGGAAAAAACTGCCCATGCTTGTAGAAATCAAGAAAGTTTTAAGTTGGATACCTCCTGGGAGGTAATTTAAATTGAAAAGTTTCCAGCTGTAAATGAACGTTATATTACTTAGAACTAAGACGATGGCACTAACCTAGTTTGCCACCTTTATTCCCCACTGACAGGAGAGGAAACATGCAAAAACCCCGTGCTACTGGGAATTACTTTCATAGTGTCCCTTGGATTTTTCTCATTTCTGGCTACTTCGGGGAGACTCTGGGAATGGCTGTACCATAACCATAGCAACATAGAGATTTTGCATAGCACTCAAAATTTCTGTCGTTATCAAAAAAGCATAGTTGCTAACACAATAAGGACAAAATTCATTTCTATTTGCATTAAATGGAGCCAGATGTGTTAAACCAGCACCATTTTGCTTTTGGCCAAGGCAGGGTTTGGAGCTGCAGGCGCAAGGACAGGAGGCTGGTTGGGATCGATGCAAGCCTGGGAGCACAGCTCATGCACACTGCCAGGGCTCACTTTTGGGTACACACATTCAGGCTTCAGCAGCAGCTGTAAGGCCAGTCTGGTGGTCTGTGGTGAGAAGGACTCCACCTTCCCCAAGGTCCCCAGGAGGGACTGGTGGGGTTTTATTTCTTCTGGGGGGAAGGGGATGTATTGGGCTCTGCTGTAGGGTTTGGGTTGAAGTTAGGCAAAGCCATGGCTCACCTGATCCCATACTGGTGATAGACCTGCTTCAGGTGGGAGACCTCCAGAAATCCCTTCTGCGTGCATACATAAATATACACCTCTGCTTCACTCAGTATTTGGATTGTCCGCTTGCCAGGAGTTTGCGTTGAATTCAGGATCTGATCCAACCTCATGGAAAAGTGTGATTAACAAATCTCAGAAAGCTTTTGGGGAAAAGAAGTTCTGTCTTGTGGAGGTGCAGAGCACTTATCTGTTGAGATGTCAGCCCACTGAAATCTCTCTAGCTTCTGACCAGGAGACCCAGCACCTCTCTGGAGTGGGCTCTGCATCTGGATTCACTTGACTTCATTTGGTTTGGTGTGGCACATTGGTTTGAAGCATGATGTGAACCGAAATTGCACTTTGAATTCCTTATTCCATTTGTAATTGCAGTTTAAGGAAAAACAAACTTTATTCAAGAGTTTTCTTCTACAATGAAAGAAAGAAGAGGGGAAAAAAAAGAATTCTCCTTTGTGGCCATTCATTTCTCTGTAAATAGAACACTTGTCAAAATGACTTTGTGTGTCTGATGTTACCATAATTGAGTGTTCTGGAAAAAGAGAGACTGTCTTCACTGAAATGTGCAAATTTGTAACAGAATTGGCTGTAAAAATGAGACACAAAATTGCTTTTGCATTCTGTCTGGTAAGCAGCAATGTATGAGAATTCACAAATTATCTGGCAGTGAAGGAACACTCATGGTTCTCCTTGGACATCCTGAGAATCAGGTTGCATAGATGCACCTCTAAGAAAGGACCAGCAAACCCTGGAGGACCCTCCTGACTATTCACTCTTTGGGTTTGTTCAGTTCCTTACCTGAACCAAATTATTAATTTTTTTCTTTTTTTTTTTTTGGTCAAAACAGAATTTGGAGAAGCAGCAAAATATTTCATTTCAGTAAGATACAAAAAGCAAAACAGCAAAAAAAGAACTACAGCATTGAGAAACCAGAGGAGGGGTCAGCAGCCTAATTCTGACTTCACAGAGTCCTAAACTGGTACAACTCAATGTCCATTAACAAAAATATAGCTCAAAATAGCAATATTGTAGATAAAATTAGTACAAAACCTTCTAGGTACTTCTAGGTACAGTTTCTTTTGGAATTGTTCGTTACCCTTTAAATATACTACTGGCACATTTCCATCTACTGAGATATGTGTGAATGGACTATATCACTTGTTTTTAGAGACAGAATGCCAAAGTAAGTGATACTTTGCCAAATAAATTTTATTTACATGTACACAGTAAAAAATTATTATTAAAATTGTCTGCTTATGAAGGGGTTAATTATTTCTGTGACCAAGTTACACTTTTGTCTACTTAACACCAAATATCTAGGAGTAAATGCTGATCTGCAAAATTTTCCACGCAGTGCTGTTGATTTCAACAAGGGCAGAATCTGTGAAAAGACAAATAAAAGATTTTGACTAAGCAAAGAAACATCCCCACAAAGAGCAGGAAACTTCTGAAGCCCTCCAGGTACCTCGGAGCGAAATATCCCTTCTGTGCTGCTGCAGACAGGAGCTTTCGCAGCAGCGAGGTGCTCAGATGCCATGGTGACGAATGTTCCTCAAGAGGGTGAGCAGAGGAAAACTAACAGATCCTCCCATCGCACCGATTCCAGCCGCACGCTAATTAGTGGTGATACCATGCAGCGTAAGAAGAGCAGGGGAGGACAAGCATGGGAAAGGTTAATCACATCTTGTTTTGCTTGACAATGACTCCTTAAATGATGAACCCTTTCCAACCTGGCTTTTAAAAAATATATATTAGATCTTCTTTTTACATGCTTCACCTTTATTTCTACTGCACTTGCCCATTAAATGCTTTTGCTCAAACAAATTTGTATTCAAAATAAGCTTTTTTGAACCACGGTAATTATAACTGTCAATTGGGGCGTTATTTATTCTGCGTCTCACCTACATGGTGTTCAAATATACCTTTTGAAAATTATAAATATTGGCTTATTTATGTACATTTTTCTTAAACTCATCACCTTCCTTTAAGCAGCAGGTTTAGAGAGTATGTCTTCTGCTTTTCCTGCTGGAAGCCTTATTATTCCTTCAGTGACACGGGAGCGCAGAGCCGCTACCTGCACAGAGCCCATCAGACACCAGCCTTCTCAAACATCACACACATGTCATCATTATAACCAGTCCCCCGCTCACCTACACCATCAGGTTTGAATACTGGAAATGCCTTTTGTGTTTTCCAGAGACACTGAGATACCAGAGGAAGGAAGCCTCGGTGTCCTCACATAATGATCTGCGGAGATCATGGTGCACCAGCAACTTGCTGAAAAAGGAACAAATGACAAGTCTTCAGGTTTTTTTCTTGTCTGACAGATTCCTCTGGTTCCAGAAAGGAATCCTTCAGACCTTTCCTGAAAGATGTTGAAGTGGGTCAGAAAAAGAGGAGGGGAACAGAAGAGAAAGTGAGAGAAATCCAGCATCCAGCAACCACAGAGAGGTTTCTTGGGTAACCATGGGGTAACCCACCCTTGTGAGAAGCTGTTGCTCTCACACAGCCTGTGTCCTGCCGAAAACAGAGGGAAGCGCAGCAGGACAAATTCGGTGGTGGACTTTTAGGTGCATTGACTACAGATTGCCTAATTACTCTAAATTTATAAGTAAATATGCAAAATATGTTCTATGAAATACAAAATTATGGAAGTTGTAAGAACATTTTCAATTGTTCCAAAACCTAAAAAACATAGGGTGGAATATAGATATGCTGTCCATCTGACCATGTCAAATCCTTAAGGTCTTAGACTGCTCCACTGCTCTGTGAAAGCAAGCAAAGTAACCCTCCAAAACCAAAAGTAAATCAAGCAACTTTTCCTCCTAAGTCCAGATCTAATCATCATCAGTTAGTTCTTCGGAGAAAGCTGGGAGAAGCAGCAGCTTTGAATCCTCCTGCAAGGTGGCAAAAAATACACCAGGACCTCCACAGGTGACTAAGGGGAACCCTGAGCATCGTGCTGATGCAGCACAATGTAGTGAAAACAATGATCCAGTCACCTTTCAAATTCCCCGGCTAAGCCAGTGTATGTGATGCTCAGAAGCTCTCATAGCAGAGACAGAGCTTCCCCTCTCCAGTAAGTCCGCTGATAAATCAAATAACCCTCTCCATATGTTTACCAAGCTCCATCTTAACGTATTTAGAATCCTTCTTCCCTGATTTTATTTGGAAAACCATTTACAGACCTTCATTCTTGGATGGATAGACTCTGTTTTCTAATTTCTATCTAAATGTATTCATGATCAATTCATAACTATTTGATCCTGTCATTTACCCTCCAAGCGAGAGAATCTTTATCCTTTTTGACATTTACCATCTCTGAATGTATTTAACAAGGAATCATCACTGCTCCTCTCAACCTTACTTGGCTAGGGCATGGCAACTGGTGTTCTTCCAAACTGTCTCCTTTTTAAAAGAAAATCTTGGAAAAAATATATCCATTTTAAATTTAAAGAACATTTACCTTCGTTGCTCTTAGAAAAACCCTCTATATCCCTGGATTATGTCAGCTACGACATCTACTTGTCAGAGCTAGCTAGCCACAGAATATTTAGTTGCTGCATTAAAATTCTTCCAGTGTTTCGGAGATACAGTGTCAGTTCTTGGACGGTGTCACTTTTAACTGTACCCTTTCACGTACCCAAAAATACAGCTTTGCTGGACAGGTCACTTCTTCTAAATGATGAGGAAAACATTACTTTATTTTACATCTGCTTTGGAGATTAAGTTTAAAAATCTAAACCAGATCTCCTGTGGCTCTAAAAGAAAATCCTAACCTGTATCGCAAAGGTCAACTAAATTGTGGGCAAATACATGTTTGGATTTTCCTGTCAAAAGAGTGAAGTGTATCATGAGTCCGTATTTATTTCTGAGAAGGAGCACTAGAACTAAAACAACTGTGTGACAGGTAAAATTTGCTGGAGAAAATAATGCATCTATATCGCAATTCTGATTGCAGGAAAGGCTGTTGTCAACAGCAGTGAGAGCTCAGTTAGAGAATATATTGTTATTGTTTCGGAGTAAAAATGTAATGATGAAATATGATCCATTTTCATCATCCCTGCATACTTGACTATTGAAACTCTATGTTATTTCTAAATTACATATTGACGGTGGATGTGAAGTATCACATGCAAAGCACATAGGCAAGGTGTCACAGGAACAGACACGCACACTTTTCCTTTTAAAGCTGAGGTGGTTTCACACACTCTTTAGGCAAAGTATTTCCTATTACTGGCTTACTAATGACATGTAAAAATAATTAATATATGGCACAACAGCAAATAACATACCTAGCACCAAAAAACCTATAGGGTTTATGTGAAGACAAAACTTGCATGTGTCATGTTAAACCTCCTTTCACTCCATTCAGCATCTTCACCAAGTACGAGAGAAGTATCCATGTATGATCTGCCTTCAATCGAGAAAAGCCTATGACCTAGGCTGTGTGAGACTCATGTGCACAGGCTAAGGAAATGCAATCCAGATTGAGTCAAAAAGAAAATCAAAATAAATATGAAAGACTGGTTAAGTATTTGGAATTACCTTGGTATTTGGAGAATTGATTTGAAATTAATAAAAAAGAAATTCAACTCAGACCACATGCAAAGCAGCAGACGTCGAAGGGAGAAATCAAATATACAAGTCTTAAATAGTGAACAAGTGGAAGAGCAACAGTACTGCAAAAGGCATTGACCTATGGTGAATCATAAACTGAGTACGTATTCATGATGTGATGCTCTTGGGAAAAAAAATTAAGTATGATTTTAACACACACAAAAAGTAGCATTGCACAAAAGCAAAATGAAATAGTCCTCCTACCACATTCAGCACAGTCCTCAGCTGCAGCACAGTACACAACCGCACCCTTGCGTTCCACTAAGGAAGGGGGGTCTGTTGGTGGGGGATAGCCAAGAGCTGAGCAACAGAAATGATCGAAAATCTAGAAAATAAGGCCTAAGAGTAAAGTTTTTTAAAATCTGTGTTTTAAGTATAGAGAAGAGGAACAGTCCCTTCACACATGCCAGAGGATGTTCATAAAAGAGAACAGTATCAGGTCTTTTTTATATCAGCTAATGGAAAGACAAAAAGTAGTCCACTTAATCTGCAGAAAGGAAGACTTAGGTCAGAAGCGTTTCTGATTGCTACTTGTTGCTTGGATATAAATGACAGAGGCTGGATTACAGGATGGTTTACAGAGCACAGACGGGGAGTGCCTGGTTTGGGATTAAACCAGCAGCTGTTGCGACTGGTCTCTTTAAGTGACTGTACCTCTGAACCAAGGCAGAGGACTAAGCGACCTCTTCAAGTCCCTTTTAGCCCCACGTTTAAATGATTTAGTGAATATTTGCCAACTCTACTCTTACTAAAACAAACATATTTAAACTATGATTTAAAACATTTATTTTGTGATTTTATGTACTCTCAGCAGGCTTGAATCGTTCTTTAATTATTAAATTATTAAATGACAAGCATCATCTAACCTTCTGTAAAGGTCACATGTTGAAGAAAATCTTTCCTCCAAAAGCATGTCAGCTTGAGCGACATGTCAGTACCCATCATTTGCTTGAAAAACTCTATTACCAAATGTCTGTCACACTTCAAAATTGAAACAAACTTTGGAAGACCAATTCTCCCAATGCTATGGTACATCCTAAAACTGCTTTCCAGCACAGCAGTACTTGTATTTCAGAGTAAATCACAAACCTGTGAGTCTCTTGAATGGTTTATAGAATTTGCACTTTTTAACATAAGCGCTGCATTTTCACTATTTCTTGTTTAAACAAGTATCTGTCAAGTTGTGATGTGCTTTGAAAAATGAACAGTCAAACACTATTTCACAGTATAATTTAGTGTATGTTCAATTACATCAACACAAATAGGTTTTCATAATAGTTAGATTTCACCTGGTGGAAGCACACTGCACTCTTAACTCATAGATCTGAAATTATTATTATGTCTTGGAAAGCATCAGCAATGTATTAAGTGCTTTAAAGTGATGCTTAAAAACCTAGGTGCCCCAAGTTGCTTAATAAAGAGCATGGCATGCAGACATCATAACAGAAAGGGACATGAAAAATAGAATGAAAGAGCTATGAAGCACAGGCAACCTTCATTTAATTACCTGAGGTTGATCTTGGCTGGCCTTTGTACCACTTAGTTTTTCTTCAAGAAAACTGATTTTCAGGGCTTGTTGGTAGGAATTGGCTGTCTAGAGACAGGCCAATTAAATAGTTTTCTGTACATTTTTTCATTCTCAACTGTTCGGTTTCATTATGCTAAAATGATGGGTGATGTATTTCTCATTTACTTGGTTATTATCAATTCCTTACCCACATTTGAAGCTAAAATGTATTGTGATAGAAACGGGAATCCAATAAAATTGTTCATAAGCTATTGTGAAATGAGGAGTAGATATTTAAATGAAACTTTGTGTAAGAAACACAGGAAAAGAAGATCAGCATATCAAAAACCTTTAAGTAAAGCTAACCAGTTGTCATGGTTTAACCCCAGTTGGCAATCAAACACCACACAGCCGCTCGCTCACCCTCCCCCCTGGTGGGGTGGGGGAGAGAATCGGAAGAGCAAAAGTAAGAAAACTCATGGGTTGAGATAAGAACAGTTTAATAATTGAAATAAATAATAATAATAATAATAAATTGTAATGAAAAGGAAAACAACAAGAGAGAGAGGAACAAAACCCAGGAAAAACAAGTGATGCAGCTGCTCACCACCCACTGACCGATGCCCAGCTCATCTCTGAGCAGCAATCGCTGCCCCCTGGCCAACTCCCCCCAGTTTATATACTGAGCATGACGTCATATGGTATGGAATACCCCTTTGGCCAGGTTGGGTCAGCTGTCCTGGCTGTGCCCCCTCCCAGCTTCTTGTGCACCTGGCAGAGCATGGGAAGCTGAAAAGTCCTTGACTAGGGTAAGCACTGCTTAGCAACAACTAAAACATCAGTGTGTTATCACATTATTCGCATGCTAAATAATCCAAAACACAGCACTATACCAGCTACCAGGAGGAAAATTAACTCTGTCTCAGCCGAAACCAGGACACTGATTTAATAAATAAAGGGAATATCGTATATAGTCACTGACCAGATTGTGTCTGGTCACACTGTCCTTCCAGACTGTAGACCTTGTCCACTTGGGCCTTGCTTTTATTCATAAATTAAAAGATTTATTTTTCAGTCCCTAGTTGGCTTTTCAGCTTTTAATATATCTGTTTTTTGAATAAATAATTGAATAAACGGAAGTTACAGAAAAACTCCCTCTGCACATACAGAGAGTTGTGGTGAACGGAGTTAAATCCAGTTGGCAACCGGTCACAAGTGGTGTTCCCCAGGGCTCAGTTTTGGGGCCAGTCTTGTTTAATATCTTTGTCAGTGATCTGGATGAGGGGATTGAGCACGTCCTCAGTAAGTTTGCAGATGACACCAAATTAGGTGGGAGTGTCGATCTGCTCGAGGGTTGGAAGGCTCTGCAGAGGGATCTGGACAGGCTGGATTGATGGGCCAAGGTCAATTGTATGAGGTTTAACAAGGCCAAGTGCTGGGTCCTGCACTTTGGTCAAAACAACCCCATGCAATGCTACAGGCTTGGGGATGAGTGGCTGGAAAGCTGCCCGGCGGAAAAAGACCTGGGGGTGTCAGTCGACAGCTGGCTGAATATGAGTCGGCAGTGTGCCCAGGTGGCCAAGAAGGCCAACAGCATCCTGGCTTGTATCAGGAATAGCGTGGTCAGCAGGACCAGGGAAGTGATGATGTCCCTGTACTCGGCACTGGTGAGGCCGCACCTCAAATACCATGTTCAGTTTTGGGCCCCTCAGTACAAGAAGGACGTTGAGTTGCTGGAGTGTGTCCAGAGAAGGGCAACGAAGCTGGTGCAGGGTCTGGAGAGCAAGTCTTATGAGGAGCGGCTGAGGGAACTGGGGTTGTTTAGCCTGGAGAAAAGGAGGCTGAGGGGAGACCTTATCGCTCTCTACAACCACCTGAAAGGAGGTTGTAGCAAGGTGGGTGTTGGTCTCTTCTCCCAAGTAGCTAGCGATAGGACGAGAGGAAATGGCCTCAAGTTGGGTCAGGGAGGTTTAGATTGGATATTAGGAAAAATTTCTTTACTGAAAGAGTGGTCAAGCATTGGAACAGGCTGCCCAGAGAGGTGGTGGAGTCACCATCCCTGGAGGTGTTCAAAAAACATGTAGACGTGGCACTTCGGGACATGGTTTAGAAGGCATGGTGGTGTTGGTTTGATGGTTGGACTAGATGATCTTAGAGGTCTTTTCCAACCTTAATGATTCTATTCTAATCTATTCTACAGGGAAAGGTCCTGTTTTCAAAATGCGGTTGATCACTTCAAACTTCTGGCTGCAGGTGCCTGGCCAGAGAGTCCTCTGGGAAGTTTCCTCTAGCAGAAAACAAGTACCACTTAAATATTCTTCTCATTCTATTTTAGTAACTTTTGAAATATTTAAGCCTGAAATTATTATCAGGTGAATTGCAGTTTTGCCTCTGCTTATTTTTAAAGCAGTGCATATTCTCTTCCATTTCTTAATGTAAAAAGTAAGTTTTGCATGCCTTAACTTGCCTGAAGAGAAATCCAGGGATTATGAACAAATTCCTGTCCTTGAAATCGATAAGGGGTTTTTTTTCTGACCTGAACAGCATGAGGATTTTATCATTCAAGATAAAGAGAGGTATCCTCCCAGCTCATTTTAAATTTTGCTCTGCAGAAGTCAACCCTTGTAGCTGCACGGAAGCCATACAAAGGCTGTGAAATCTTCTGCATGAGCTCTGCCCCTTCTTTGGTGTTTCTGCAGACACCAACAGGAAAGAGACCCAAATTCTGAGAGTATCGTAATGAATTCACAAACCATTATTTCCATAGGAACCCGGGATTTCAGAACAATGCCTCTCCTAAGCACGTTGAAGTTCAATCTAATTCTTACTAAAGTCAACAGATACCAATTTTCTTCTAACATACTAGTTTTGGACAATATTTTTTTAATAAGCGGAAGGATATTATAGATGAAGAAAACCTTCCATCACACATTAATTTATTCTGTAGGTCCAGACGTTTTTTGTCTCCCTGATATTACACTTGATGATTGATATTGCTGTTACTTATGAAAGGGTCTGTCCTGAAGGTACACGGGGCCAAGTTCTGGGTTTGGTGACTCCCTATAATCCTACCAACATAAGCACAGCCTCACCCAAGTGAAAGCAGGGGAGCAGCTGGGTAGTGCCTATTTTGCTGGAAAAGGCAGGTGACAGTGGAAAAATCCTGATTGTAGGAGGTCTGAACGGAGACACATATTACGTGATCTTGATGCCCCTTGCCAGCTTTAATGTCCTGTATCATGTGCAACTCAAAGATAATCTTGCATTTAATTTCCAGTGCCAATCATGCATGGTAACAGGGATACTTTTTTTTAAAATAGTGTTATCAATACATCGATATTTAAAGTATCTCCCCTGAATTCCATAAAAAAGCAGGCTTTTAATCTGCAATAACAACAGTACCTGGAAAAATGTATGTTACTAAAGTGCCACCTGCTGTACTGACTAAAACATTATAGGATGGCAGGAGTGAATCCTTCCAGGCACTCTGGGCTGGAACTGTATTATCCAGCTTTTTTCAAGCTCTTTTTTATTTACTTCATTTTAAAGATCCATGATGACAAAATGACCAAAGAAGATTTGTTGCCATCTACTACAGCGTTAAGACTCTGATATCTCATTTAAGCTCAGATTGACTATTCAGTGCCATAAAGGAATGTCATTTTGAGAAAAAACTGCTAATCAAGGTTTTAAATTTTGCAGGCTGCACTGTCTGTCTGTGAAGCACCACTTCTTCAATAGGCTCCGTACACAAACACAAGCGCAGCGCAGGACCTGTTGCTGTTGTAGTCCCAGTCGGTGAGCTCTGTAGCAGCCACCCAGCCAACATGTCCTTTGTATCAGGTACTTTCCCCTTGTTCTTCTAATTCTGGAGTAGAGAAAAACAAGATTTTTCACAGCCCTTGTCCAAAATTCCAGCACAGCCTTTCACCTGGGACCTTCTGCAGCTGCAGGAAAATGCAGATTTAGTCCTTTCTGATTATTATGGACATTTCATAACTGGGAATTTGTACACAACCCTCTGCGGCAGACAAACCAGATGCCCCAACACATTTTTCCAGTGCACTGATGCTGTTTTATACTTTTATAAATAAATAGCAATAACACTGTCATCTTGCCTCATGAACTGGAGAGTGGATGTGATAAAAACCAGTCCTGTAACCAGGTTCCAGATGATTTTTCCACAGGATGTGGTTACAGCACAGGAGGGAAAGTGAATAAAAACTGCCAGGAAAGTAACATTTGCTATAAATAAGCACATTGCATGTACTTATTTAGGTAATGCCAGATCATTACCGGTCCAAAAGAAAAAAAGAAAGGGGGTCAGAGGTGGTTTGAAAGAGAAGCTGCCAAGAGCACACCGTGCCGGCGCTGCTCCGACATGGCTGTACTCGGCTGGCACAGCCACAGGCACCCCAGTCACACACTCCACAGGCAAATGGAGGCCGGCATCCCTCTGCCGGAACAAACCCACCAGCAAACCACCAAATGTTTTTTTAATCATAATTTTTTAAGGTATTTTTTTAAATAATGGATTTACTTGAGCACTCTAACATTAATATTTATACCAATGTTCTGCCATATTCATATTTAAAACCCCCTGTATGTTCTCATGGGGATTTCGTTCAGGCCATCGCACCGAGAAACCAGTCTGAACTTCGCGCGCTCTCTCATCTGTGAAAATGAGGCCTTATTTCTTTTTCATTATATATCAGCAACTGATGGTTTCTCTGTGTATTTTACTGAAGTGAAGGTGTACACACAGGAATTAACCAGCAGGATTTCCTCGTGAGGAGCCCGGGCAGTTCTGTCCCTGGGACTTCGGGGTGGCAGAGCCACAGCAACAGCTGCAGGAAAATAAACTGCCACGAATCAATGAGCCCATATACGAGCCATTTTCACACTACCAGGGCTGACGAAGCCTCCCTCTCCCCGCCGGGCCGGTTCCCTGGCCCGCACAGGAGCCCACCCCCTACGCCCGCCCTTTCCCCTCAGGCACACAGCCCTCACGTGCCGACCGCAGCCACCGCCGCAGCGTACTGCGCATGCGCCGCCCCTCCCCCCGCCCCGCTGCAGGCGGCCCTCCGGCCCGCTGGGGGGCGCGCTTCCTTCACGCCCTCTTCCGGCGGCCGGACTGAGGCGTCCGAGCCGCTGCCTGACCAAAATCCCGGCCGGCGGCGGTCCCGCTCGCTGCGGCAGCAGGGCGCAGGCGCGGCGGACAGCCCGCGCGGCGCTGGGCCCAGGTCCTCTTCCGCGGTGGCGGCGCTCAGCGCTCAGCTCTGCTCGGCTCGGCTCGGCTCGGCGGGGCCCAAGATGTCGACCAAGAATTTCCGCGTGAGCGACGGGGACTGGATCTGCCCTGACAAGAAGTGAGCGTGGGGGGCGCCCGCCCGCCCGTCCTTCCTTCTGTCCGTCCGTCCGTCCGTCCGTCCGTCCGCCGCGGGGTCTGGGCTGCGGCACGGCACGGGACAGGACCGGACAGTCCCGCGGGGCAGCACCAGGTCCGGGTGGCCCGGGGGAGCCGCGGCCGCCGGGTCTCGGGTGGCAGCCGCCCTCTCGCCGGGCCGGGGCGGCTCCGGGCGAGGCCGGGGCGAGCTTCCCTGCAGGGTTTCACAGCTCCCGGCCGCCGTCGTGCAGCGGGTCCGGCACCAGCCAGCCCCAGGGTCGGACACGGCCTGAGAAACTTCGTGGTTTAATTTAGAACAAATCCAGTTTGAAATAGAAAAGCGTTTTTCTTTAAGTCTCGTCTGTGTGCATTTTCCAGCGTTTAGTTGCCTAGCGTCTTCGTTCTCTATTTTTATTTTCAGGTGTGGGAATGTTAACTTTGCTAGGAGAACCAGCTGTAACAGATGTGGAAGAGGTGAGTATCTTAGATAATACATCTTTTTCTCCTCGTCTATTTTTGTCTTTTTAAAAGAAAAGAATATTAAATCTTTCTAATTAACGATAAAGCGAGATGTTTGAGAACTGTTTGCTTTTTTGTTGTTTTTTTTTTTTTTTCTTTTCCAGAAAAAACGACAGAAGCCAAAATGATGAAAGCTGGAGGGACTGAAATAGGAAAGACGCTTGCTGAAAAGAGTCGTGGCCTCTTCAGTGCTAATGACTGGCAGTGTAAAACGTATGCCGTTTTAAAAAAAAGCAGAGTGTTCTCTTAGAGCCACACAACACATCTACAATATGATACTTGATTTTGTCAGTATAAATTTACTTGTACTAATGAGAGAAGAATGGTCAAAACTGGCAGCTATTCCACTAGTAGTGTTTTGCTGTGAGGGTAGCATTCACTTTTGTTTGCTGGACAGCAGTTACTTGATTAACACGACTGGAAAAAGATTAAAAAATCAAGAGTAGAAAGGTAAAAGTTCATGTTTGTCTCTGATAAGCCGAGACACTTCTCAAGCTCAGAAGAAACACGAAAATGGAAGTAACACCTTCATTGCAGTATGATATTTTATTGTTAACATTCACTAAATGAGTAAAGTTTAGCACATAAGTTAAATTCTTAGATGTTTCTCCAAGCCATAAATTGAGAACATTAAGATCTATATTAGAAAAGGACTGCTTTAATAAAATGCTTTGATTTTTGAAAGGTGCTTTCAGATTTTCTGGGGCACTTCTAAGAATTTCAGTTTTTACTGATTGAGTAACCCATCTGACCCGTGAAACCTGGCTTTTTTTATTTTTTTCTGTCAGAACTTAGCTGTGTTCAGCCTGATGGGTTTCCATTTGCGCTGCTCTGCAGCACGAGATGGGCAGGTTTCCTGGGCAGCGCCATGGGTCCCAGTGTCTGAGGGAATCCACTTGGTGGCACACTTCAGGATTGTCATGTCTTTCCAAGTTGATAGCTAGGCTGTGTCTTATGGACCTCCTCCTCTCCTCTTTGGGACTGAGCAGCATCCTGATGATAGTATTACAGATGGATGAAGTATGAGTGGCCTGTAAGATAGAAATGCAGTAACAGAAGCATAGAACTGTAGCTGTGCATCAGTGGATGATGATGACTGCTCATAAGCATTATTCTTACGGTAGCTTCTTCGTTAACTCCTCTGAACTGTGAATGCCACTAGTGGAGAGTAATGAGGAATTTTAATGCTTTTTGTGTAGTCTTACTTCTGTTAACTTGTCTGCCTACCTGCCTGTTAATTTTACTTCTTTCCGCTTGATTTGTTCAGTATGGTCACCTTCCCATCATCCTCGTGCTGGTGAAACACCCACAGACTCTTGCAGTTCTTTGTGTCTTGGTGACTGTTGGCAGGAGTTTATTGTGTTGTACTAGTGACTGCACATCAGTGCTAAAACTTGGCAAATACATTTTTATGATTTTTTAAGTGTTGCCTCAACACTTAAGCTTTTTGATTTGAAAGAAAATGTTTCTTATTTCTGTTTTGTTCCTTTTGCGTCTGAAGATGTGGGAACGTGAACTGGGCCAGAAGATCAGAATGTAATATGTGTAATACTCCAAAGTACGCTAAATTGGAGGAAAGGACAGGTAAGATGTATATGGTTTTAAAATACTCAGATTACTGTAAGAAAACTTCTTTTTATAAATCACAACGTGATTTAATTAAAGGGATTGTTTTCACAGCAGAACTAGCAAAGTTGAATGATCTTCCATATGTAAATGAATCTTTAGGTTCTTAGACTTGATTACTTTCAGTAGTGTGTAAAGTATGCGATGGTTTCATTTGGAAAGTCAACGAATATTTAGCTTAAAGTGCTTCTATATTTGATTTTGATACTAAGACATTTGGAAGGAGTAATGCAGTATTTTATTAAACTTCAAAAGGTCTAGTGTATATATAGCGTCCATCTACAGAGGACTCAGCAGTCACAAGAACAGTGTTCGAAGTCTGTATAGATTAGACTCTTATCTCTCAGTGAGGTTTGGTCACACTGTGACGCGTTTTAAGTTCCTCCTGCATCAACAATGAACCCAGTGGTAACTAGAACAGAGGATATCCTTACAGTGTGGTCATAACTATTTATACTGTTACCACTGCAAATGGGATCAGGCAGAGAATTTAATGCACAGAGTGTAACGCTGATGCATATAAAAAAAATAAGCATGGAGAAGAGCACAGAGCTTATTAGTCAAAAGGAAAAAGAATGTTTAATATTCTTATTTAATATTGCAAGAATGTTAAAGAATAATATTTAATTGCATTTCATATAATATTTCATATAATTAAATATTTTTACTGTTTAATTAATTTTTCAAGTTCTGGTGTCCTTGAGGGTAAATTTGCAGTCATGTGCAGGACACTTAGCATGTTGCACACGCTTGCAGTAAATTACAAAGTCAGCTGAAATTAAAATGAGCTGTTGAAGTTTTCCACTCACATTATAAAAAGGAATAGAAAGATTCTTAAGGCAAATCTTGGCACTTGTACAATTCAATGCAACTACAGGATGCTCCTACTCCTATTGCTCCCTGAGGATATATATATATATATGACTTTATGTCACAGAATAATTACGATATGGGAGCAGACTGGCATGCCTAGAAGCCACCAAGGAGGCTGCATGCATGTAGGACCAGGCTGTGGCAAAGAGGCTGCAGCAACACCAGCAGCTGGGAAGGCAGTTAGCGAGTTTGCCCTCACCTCATGTTTCATTGCCCACTTTCCGAGTTGGCTGCTGGCTGCTCTTAGAGGTGTTATTTTGGTCTTTGAGGACAGTAGCCTGTATTCTAGCCCCTTGGAGACATTCTTGTGTTTATCCACACCAAGGCAAGTGTCAGGCATTGCAGCCCTGCCAGAGCTCTTCTGGGAAACTGGTTGCTCAGCATGGGTGTAATCCTGAAATTTTTTTAATTTTTTTTTTCCATTCTTTCAAACGCTATTGCTTCTGTGGTATTTATGTGCCTTAATCCATTTTCTCGATTAGGTTTCTGAGGAACTATATTTAATAAAACGTGTGTGGGAACAATTCATGTTCCTCTTGAGATCATATTACATTCATATGGCATATATTTATAAATCCACTGAAGGCTTCCAGAACCTCTGTGAAAGTTTATTCTAAACTTTGTGCTTAATGTAGCTGAATTTGGTGCAGCTCAAGAGATTGTCTTGGTTTACCACTTTTTAAAGGATACGGAGGAGGATTTAATGAAAGAGAGAATGTTGAATATATAGAACGCGAAGAATCAGACGGGGAGTATGACGAGGTAAGATTAGGTACATGTATTACTCTGGAGAGACGCGTATTGTGTGATTTGCATTTAGGATACATACGTTTGCATTTGCTTTCCTTACGGGGAAAAGCGCTAGTCAGAAATACATTGTGATGCATCTCTGTCAAATGCTCAAGTGTGAAAGTTCTGAACTGAAAGTGAGTGCATCTGTTTGTCTTTTGGGGGGGTTAAAAACTAAGAATGAGTTCAAGTTAAACTGGTACAAGCTTAGTTTATTAAACTTTAGGCAGCTGGCTTCAGGGTCATTCATGTTGTTTTCAGGCAGATGTTCAACACTGTCTTGTAAAGATATCCCATAGACACAAATATAAAATACTCTTTTGTTAAATTCAGATTTCCATTAATCTTGTCTATGGGTACTAATTGTATCCAAGACAAACATCTCTTTAGAAAGTTTCTTGTTGCTAATTGATGTTTCATGATACTTCTCCTTCCCTTTGAGCAATACCTTATTTGAAATTGATGTATATTTATTTTCTCATAGAAGTTTTATCAAAAAATACAGTTGGAAATTACTCTTGATTAAATCGTATTCTAATGGAATAAAATTTCTTAGTTTGGACGCAAAAAGAAAAAGTACAGAGGGAAGCCGGTTGGTCCTGCATCTATCCTGAAGGAAGTAGAAGATAAGGAATCTGAAGGGGAAGATGAGGAGGATGAGGATGAAGATCTCTCCAAATACAAATTGGATGAGGTAGCGTGTTTGGGTTTTTTCTAGCAATCATTTTTAATTATTACAGTGCTGTTTAGTAGATAAGGTTTGGTCTGTATTTTTAGCTGCCTTTAGAGCAATGTAGAGGAGTAGGTATCAGAATACTGGTGCCTACAGCTTCTGTAAAGTATGTGCACAAGCTCTGTTTTGTTCTAAATACCTGCATTCAAAGATGTATAATTTTTTTAAACCATGAAAAATTAAAAGCTTATCTGAGGTCAGAATCAAAAATTTTGAGATCTTTATTTGGAAGCTTTATGTATGGTTACCATATAAAGGGAATGTTCTTGAATTTTATTCTTAATCTTTTAAAACCACGTCAGATTTATTTTTTTATAAAATATTCAGAGATTTTTTTCATCTTTCCTGAAATACATGATCATCACATACTGGATTGTCCACATCTTTGGACAACAGTCCTGTAGAGACATGCGTATATGCTTATTTTTAACACAGCAGTCACCAAATTCTGTATATGAAACATGTCTCTGCATAATTATGCTATGGTTACAGATTTTGAGTCTGAAAATTCTTCCAGGCACTCATTTAAAGTAACTGGTAAAAATTAATGTCTGTATTTTCATTAACTTCATTAAATAACAGAAAATGGGACTTCAGATGGGTTTTTTGCAGCTTTTTAGTAGTTTGCTTTGAAACACAAATTTTCAGTCGCTCTTTACTGATAAATTTTTGGATCTCATTAAATGCACTAAAACCAGTATTTTCAAAGGTTGAAAAAAGGCACTAAATAAACCATAGAATAAGTAAAAAACACTAACTGAAGAAAACAATCAAAATATTTCTTAAGTATTTTTTGTATATCTGCATTTTTTCAGGATGAGGATGAAGATGATGCTGACCTTTCAAAATATAATCTTGATGCCAGTGAAGAAGAGGACACTAATAAGAAAAAGAAATCCAATAGGCGCAGTCGTTCTAAGTCTCGATCTTCCCACTCACGATCTTCATCGCGCTCATCCTCTCATTCAAGCTCAAGGTCTAGGTCCAGGTAAACGGGTACAGGTCAAGGGTAACGCCAGGCAAAATGTCAGTATCTAACTTCTTTATTTACTTTTTTCCTTGATTGCCTTACAGTTTTAGTTTAATAATGTTAACAATTTTATGTACAGAATTTACACAGGTAGATAATGTTCTGTTCTGACCTTCTGTGGATCCTCAGTAGGGAGGCTTCATATGTCTTGGTGCTTGTTTTAGGAAATTTAAGTTGATATTTCAATTGAATCCTTCAAATAAATTTAAAAGTAAATCTTCATTTCAATTTTATTTTTAGGCTTGTCTTGGCCATATGTGATTCAACGGGTGAACTTTTTTTAGCAATGTTGAGTAGAGTTGTTGAACAGAAGCAGAAGAGTGGTATTGTTAAAGTGGGAGGAGGTGGCAGAAGAGGGCAGTGATGATGCAATCCAGACAGATTCAGTCAAAGGACAGAATGGAAAATATCCTGGAAATAAAGACAAGAAACTTGAACTTAGTTTGATGGCAGGCAACAAAGTTTTAAGTACAGTGGCAATGTTGTCAGAATAACACAAAAGGTTTATATTGATCATGGGGCCACGAAAAAAGTACTGGGTAGATGTAAGACCTCACATTATTATTTAAATTCAGTAATATATGAACAATTCAATAAATGTTTTCTAATCATGTGATGTAAATCATGTTGTAGCTTTTTAGCTGCCTTACAACTAATACAAGGATGATACTGATAGGTTTGAGACCTCAAATTGGTACTAGCTCATAGGGTTATACATAAAGTTTCATATACATAAAGTTCAAGTTTCTTCTAATCTTCCTAGCTTTGTAACTGCACCTCTCTGCTCTCACCATTGTGATCACTCCCCAAATTCTTCAGACCCTCATACTAACCTCATGTCAGCCACTGCCTGTGTTTTGTCTTTCTCCCCATTGCTGTCATGCTTTTCTTCATGCTGCCTCTTCTATGAAAAATTACATTCTTCACAATACCTATTGTCAGCTTCCCCACTCCTTCAAATGCTGTCTTGAGATATGTATTTGCCGCGTGGTTCCAAGAAGGAGCACTAAGTGAATACTAGTGACTAAGCTGATTGGCTGCCAGCAATTTTTGTAAATGAAGTGAGGTGTGGAGCAAGATCTTTGAGGAGGTGGCTGTGTTGTCCTGTGTGAGGATAGTATGCAGCCAGTATGGGCTGCATTTGAGTGCAATTCTTAGGTTTAGGGGTGGGAATGTCAAAGACAGAAGAACTTCATCTGGCCATAACTTTGTTAATTCACAAATGTTAGCAGTGAAGTAAAAAGTAGCTTGTCATAACTGAAATTTGCTAGGGGTCTTTCAACTTTCTGTTGAACTTTTTGCTTCTAGCTACAGATTGTTAATTGGAAATACCAGTTGCCATTTGTGGATGCTTCTTTGTGTTTTCTTAAAAAGGTTTAAATATATTTTCTAGTTAGCATGTGTTCATACTGCTTTTGTTTTGCACAGTAAAATGAAAAAGACATGGTAACAATACAAACTGAGAGATTGACAGCACGTATAATATATTTTTCCTGGAAAGATTATTAGAATTTGATTGCAATGCCTTCTTTTTACAATGGTCACTGCAAGTCCGCTACCATTTTTACGTATCTTTTGTGGTTTGTGCTTTAAAGGAAATCCATCACCATGAAAATTTTGAAAATAATTTTGACTAGGTACAAGTAGTGTTAGGTATGTCTGTGTTTTAGCCAAAAATTAACTACTACCAAATTTTTAATGCAGGGGAAAATCTTGACAAAAACTTGAAACTGTTTACAAAATGCTTGTGAGAACTGACTTAGGGAAAATTTGAGCTAGCTAGTCCTAATACTCTTACCTACTCTGCTTTTCAAAGAAACTGGTGGTTTTCAAGTTAAGGCACAAATGAAAAGTTAAGGCATTGATTTCATGAAATAGTTAACAGGTATGCAGTTGTTTCATTTGGCAAATAACTGCAATCCTTTTTAATTTTTGTGCTTTTTTCTAGGAAACGTAATAAAAAGCTGAATTCATAACTTTTTTAATTCACCATCTTACTGTGTTAAAGTTTCTGTTTTAAAACGTAGTATGGTGATACTGAGGGAGTAGGAGGAAATTGTCACTTTAGTGACTCCAGGCCAAATTGTATTGATGCATCATTGTCTAACTACTGCTAACAGTAGCAGTTATTTTGCTAAATACAATTCAGACGCTGGAAAAAAATCTTCCATGTTGTTTCAGGTCCCATTCAAGAAGTTCTTCCAGTTCCAGATCAAGATCTCGTTCCAGTTCCAGAGAGCACTCTAGATCTCGTGGGTCGAAATCAAGGTGAATGAGGTAGCACTCTCTCCTTGCAGAGAGAAAAAAGGGCAGAAGAACCAACCGCTTGTTGATTTCATCGTAAAATTATGCCGGTGAAAAAACATTAACTCATTTTTATCTTGGAAGTCAGAATTCCTGGGGTCTCTGCACGAGGTTGTTACCACTACAGATGTATTTCTTGAGAATGCGAGGTTTGAGTTGAAGAGTTTAAGTCTGATCTAAGCTAGACGAGTGGACGCCACAGATCTTCACTTTGAAGGAAGAAGAATTTGAATGCATGTTTACTTGCCTCAGTAATTTTTGCCTTTTTTACTGTTTTCACTTTGGCTACTTGATGTGGAAGAACATTAGAAAATAGGCTATACTTCTGTTTTTGTGTTTAGTGATAACTTATTTAACGTATCCAACTTCCACTAGGTAGTGCTGCCATTATCTTTATTAATGTGGGGGGAATGTTTAAAAATGTTGGTAGTAAATCATGGGAGAAGCTGACAAGAGTTTGAGCTAGCTGATGTTTTCTGTATAGCAGTTAATGAACTCTGTGGGAAGAGTAACAAAAGCATCTTAAATTCCTTGAGGTGTCCTTGCACAGGCATCCTATTGGCAGGACTTTCCTTTTGCGATGGAATGAAGAACTGTCCCATCTCCATGCATGCAGAGAATCTTAGAACTGTAAATAAGGAAGTTTGAGTTGGGAAGACCCATCACAACTGGTGCCATCACCCTTTGGTGGCAGAAACATGCTATCATGTGAGGGTCAGCGCGAGATGGAATCCGTGCTTTTAGGAAGAGAAAAGGGTGCCTGTGCCCCCACTAGATGCTGAAGTGACTCATCAGCTGAGCTGGGTTATTTGCTTGTGCCATGCGGCATCCACCGAGTGTCCTCAGTGTATTAGCTTGTGTGAAATAGGACTGCTTTGTTATTTGCAGTGAGAACCCTGAAAATATTTTACCAACAACATACACTGTGGTGTTGGGTTTTTTGGGGGTTTTTTGTGTTTTGGTTTTGGTTTTTTTTTTATGTTCTATCCAGCTTACTGAAAAAAAAATCCTGTTAGATGTTTTTATATAATTTTGGAAATACAGTGTAGGACTTTCTAGCTCTATTACTTTTTCCACAAGTGTGGGGTTTTTTTCTTGGGGTTTTTTTTCAGATAACCAAAGTGATTTTTGAGTACTTGTAAGTGAAGCTGGTTCATTTTTTTAAAATACCAAAATGACTGTATTCTAAGAGATTTTTTTAAAATGTTTTGGTTGTGGAAGGTCTTACTCTCTACCCAAATTTATTTTGAGATTTGTAAATATACTGTCTGAGGGTTTTTACTATTCTAGTAAGATGAACATTACAAATTTCCAATGTGAAATATCCATTAATATGAAGTGAAACATTGTTAAATCAGCATTACATCTGTGTTTTCAAGCCATTTTGCTTTGTGAATTTAACTACTGAGGAAGGTCCTTATATAGGCTACTTCCTGTCCCAGTCTCCCATCGCTTCTTTGTAAAAATGTGTCATTCTGGTGAATGCTGGAAAAAGGTTTCCAAACCATTGGTGGTCTGTATATCAAGAAGCACTATTTAGCAAAACTTATTAGGCAAACTACCACAGCAGTAGAAGTCTTTATTGGCANAGCAAGTGTTCATGAAAACTGTCTCTCTTTGTTCTTTCTTTGTTCTTTCTGTATTATACCAGAATTAAATCTGATTTATTTCTTAATCAATAAAGATCCAGCTCCAGGTCCTACAGGGGGTCTTCCACCCCAAGAAAAAGATCTTACTCAAGCTCTCGTTCATCATCTTCCCCCGAGAGAAGCAAGAAGCGAAGTCGTTCTAGATCTTCTTCATCTGGTGATCGCAAAAAAAGACGATCGAGATCACGGTCACCCGAAAGGTTTGGGTTTATGTAGAATAAGAATGGGTGTATTTAAATGTGTGATTTTATTTTTTTCTGAAGGACTGAGATTCACTGGGAAAGAATTGAATCTGATCAGTTATTCTGATACTAAGAATAGTTTTCTCACTTCCCATACTCTTACTTCCTATTAAAACCTTTGTAATTGCCTTCCCCCCTCTCCCCCCCCAATGAAACTTCCTCCTCCTAGGAGCATGTTCCATAGAAAGACCTGGGTCACCATTCTTTCAGTGTGTGAAAGTGTTAACGTGTACATTATTGATTTATTTTCATAAGTAAATACTGCATTTAGAAATTGTAGTCTACTTTCAGTATTAAAGTTACATTTTTAGTATTAAATTCACATTCATGAGCTTAAAGTGGTTTAAAGTTATTTCTATATTCTTGTAAGACCCCTATGAGATATACTTGGCTTCCAGCTATTATAGGATACAGACTTCTCAAAGTGGATGCTAAAATTAATATCAACTTATTTCTTTGCATGCTTTCTCCATTTATATCTTACAGACGCCGCAGATCATCATCTGGATCTTCCCATTCTGGTTCCCGTACAAGTTCTAAAAAGAAATAATGTATTAAAACTCACATTTAAAAAAAAAAAAAAAATCCAGTCAGTGCATGAGACATTTTTAAGAAGTTGGTGTCTTACTTGGTCAGAAGTGCTAAATCTGCTAGTAGAGGTGCATGTCTGTCCTTGCTTTCTGGAAAACTGCAGCTTTGTTCATTCATGAAACAAAAAGTGAGGTAGCATTTTAAGCCATAAACTCCCCAGAGGAGGTGTGAAGTTTTATTATTGAGTAAGGGGTGTTTTTTTTTATTTTTAAAGACTCAGTTACTCGATTCCTGGCTCTCTTACATGTATGAGCAGGCACAGGTTGGATATGTTCTAATACAACTCGGCTCTTCACGTGACAATTACAAAGAAGTATCTGAGGAATACAGAAGAACCCATGAGCTTTCTGCATCTAACTCCTGACCTTGTTTGATGTAGCTTGTATGGGACCACGAAAGATTAGTGTAGCTGTAGGGCTGTTGTTACCCATTGGATGACAGTAGTGAGTACTTAGGTCTAACTATTTTTTTATTTTTCTGTGTTGAAGTATAGGTGGATGCCCCTCTTTAGCTATGCTCAGTGCAAAATAGCTATTAAATACCCAGCCCATCATATGATTCTGTAGAGAATGAATTAGACGTCATTCCTTCGAAGCAAGGATGTTTGAGACATTGGGCACTATCCTCTCCATTGCTCGAGTCTCATAGCTGCTGGTGCCTGCCACTAGAAATTATATGCTGCAGTCAGCAAGTGCCCTTTCTGCAGTGGGTACTGGCTATGGCATTTTCACATGCGTGGACCCTGGACTCTGCGATCCTTTCTTACAAAAGGATCATTTAGGAGCTACTCTTGAGATGGAGGAAAATGGAACTAGCTTCTTGGAATCAAGTGAAGCTTCTGCAGGCCGTCTGTAAAATTCATTTTGGGCTGACTAAAATTTTCAAGGTATCTGAATTTTATTTATATTTAAAAATGAGAAATAATAAACTGTGTGTAGAAAGTTCTGACATCTTAAATGTGTTCTTCATCAGTCATTCTTTTTCCCTTAAACATAATTTATGGCTTAAAATGCTTTATTGAATCAGTTTTACTAGCAATATCACATTAAAACTTGGTCTCTCTTGAGCTCCGTTTGGTTAAGAAAGGTTTAAGTATCTTCAGTGCCATCGCAAGGTAAGTATGTTAAGGAAAATTATTCTTTTTAAGCAAGCAAACAGCAATATATCTGCATTTATTTCGGTACTAAAACTTCCAAACCCATATTTGACCACTGTTTGGGTTTTTCTTAAATGAACTGCACAAAAACAAACGGAGCAAAATTTAAAAACTACATTCTGCTTTCTTTTTTTTTTTTTTTTAAGACACTTCTTTTGGACTGGTATATAGGCAAAATGTTTTTGGTGTAGAAATATTTTGATAGTCTTTTTGCAGAAAAAAATGCTCTGCAGTTTCTTTAATGCTTTCTTTTATATCTAATTTCAATGCTAAATGTGTGTAGATTGCACAAGAGCAGGTTAGGCTTGTAACTGTGCCTCTGACGACTTCAAAGTCCAACTACTAAATTGTAAAAATCAGATCAAATAGATGCTATGTTGTTAGCCTTTGGTTTTTTCTTGTTCTTTGTATTAAAATTGTTGCTGTACTTAACAGATGAAAGTTTTTAAATTTAGCAAATGGTAGGCTACAGACAAAGGAAAATTATGGTTTCATTTGGCTTAGATAAAATGTAAGGCAAAATGATTCTGTAGACAAGTGTAAATAAAACCTGTGCGTCAACTGTGCAGTGAGTGCTTTCTCTTGGAAACATAAGCAAATCTTTATAACCTATACTAACAGATTATTTTCTTGTTGTTCTCTGTTACTGCAGTGCAAGAAAGGCAGTATGTGCACTTACCTGGCCATATGTATTATAAATTTTCAGATTGTTTCAGTTCTTTAAGTACTGAAAATATATTTTGATTTAAGCTGCAGCACATTTACAATGAGCTTTTACAAAACTTCAAGGTATTTTCTTCTGTATGTGTTCCATATCTTCTTTTCAGAAAGTTTTTAGAGGAAGCAGCATGTTTAAATTATTTTGATTTCTACATTTTAAAATACAAAGGTACAGCGACTATGATAGTCTTTGCATGACTGTTATAAAAGGCACAAAATACCTCTTTAGTTACTGGATTGGCAAATAAATTAGAACCAAGCTATTAGAACTAAACATGGTCCACCTGTGATAAGACACAAAGCTAGAATAAGCTCAGGCAGTAAAAAGGTGTGGGTGTGCTGTAATGGGGTGTTTATGTGGGTTTGAGGGGAGGTAGAATTATTTCCAGTGGCCTAGCAGTAATTTTTTCTATTTCACTAGAAAATGATTGCACTTGCCCTCAGTTTAGCCATTGCAGTCAGATAAATTGCTGCCTATAGAAATAAACAGGTATTTGTGTGCAGCTTTATCAAAGATCAGTGAAATTTGTAATGGCTAAGGAGGAAGTGTTGGTTAGGTTAAGTTTGGGGCTAATGCGCTTTTCTAAGAAAAATAAATTCATGAATAGTAATGGTGGTTTTGTGTAAGCATTCTTCTGTAACTGAAAACTGGAAAGTGAGTCTACATAAAAGCAGACTAGGCTTTAATTTTATATAAATTTGGCAACAGAGTAAAATCCACTGCTGAAAAGTGTTTCTTCAGGTAGATAATTAATAATAAAAAGCATTAAAATGTACGTGTTGGTACATCTTAAAACAAGGTTGCTTCATTTCCACACCAGGTAACTAACTCCTGTACGCTGTTTTCTGATGCACGCAACTGTGATGAACCAGCAGAGATTGAACAGTCGCTGTGTTAGGTCTTACTTCTCACTAATGTCCCAAACTTAAATTTAGTTATAATGAACTACTGCAAGTTAGTTGTTATGCCTAGTAATCTGCAACATTTTCATCCTTTTCAGTGCATTAGGTATTTGCTCATTTGCCATGCCCTATGCTGTTGGGGGGTTTTGGGGGGTGGGTGGGTAGCATGTTGCATGCTTGGGCTTGTATTGATGATTAGCAGGCCAGCGTTTTAAATTATAGCATTTTAAATGCAATGGCACTACCATCACTCCACCTTTAGGGAATAATGAGCGTAAATAACATTTCAAGAGTAATGAAAAATACTAAGGTTGAAGATGCTTACTTGTAACCTTTCTAATTTCAATGTAGCACTGCTAGACAGATGTTGAGAGGCAAATACCAAGTAGGGCAGGATAACTTTAAATAGTAATAGTGCTTTTCATCCAGGTATCAGAAAAGGCTTCTTAAAATGAAGTTTTGAAAATCGAGACCTGACCAATGGAGTTTGGCATTCTGGGGATGGTACAGGATGTGAATGGAGGGGTTAGGAGCAGAAGTTTCATTCTCCATAACCACCTCATTTTAACTGGTAACCATGATGATTTAATGTCATCTTCCATTAGGAGAGACTTAATGCTCTAGTCCTTTTTAAGTCAGGTATCAGCTGAGTTACTAAGATCCTAGAGTGAATATTCTTACAGAGTATGAAAAGATACTTTAAATGGGGGAGGGGGGGGGGGGGTTTTGCC